>VOQJ01045393.1:0-15580 GCA_015052665.1 Apistogramma diplotaenia | reverse complement strand
GTAAAAATCCCTGTTTTCCACTTTTCGTTTGGCCATTTTTGGAGGTCAGATAAGCTTATAAATGGCCCTGTAAAAAGTGCTGACCGATGTTTTTATCCACTGATCAATGCGTCACTGGTAACAGGGGGGTTAGTGCACAGGTCATGGCCCGCACAGCAGGTGTTGCAGTGCATTGTGGGATTTGTAGTATAACTGGTGGGAGTGCTATTTACCCACGGGCCATTAATAATAGCCGTATGAAATCATCTTGCGGGCCATATAAAATGATATCGCGGGCCACATCCAGCCCGCGGGTCTTGAGTTTGACACATATGTTGTAGAGCGAGCTCAGTTTAAATATTCCATTCACAGTAGGCTAGTGTTTCGGCAGCAATCGTAACCAGCATGACCAAGGAGAACACCGAGTGGGTGGGTCCATGCAGATCAGCCTTTGGGAAGTACCCCTCGTGCCTCTGAAACTAAAAAGAGGTCATTCATCAGCTTGTGCAGCAGGTTTTAAAGCATAACCCTACTAGGAAATTATAAAACAAATGGAAATGTGTGGCGACTTCACTGATCCCGTTCTTCACCTAGAGAAGGTGGCTCTCCTGTTCGTCTGCTGCTTTACCTCTACAATCGAATCTAAGAAAGATATATTTGCACATTTTTAACTGTGGCTACATTCCTTTGTGAGTGCAGTATGCATGTATAGTTGTAATTATGCACAGTATGAGTGAAAGTGCATTTTGCTTTTTGGAATAAAAAAGTGATTTGAGCCAAACGTCTTCCTGTCAAAATTGGTTGTCCATCCAGTTCACATCTCCTGCCAATCCTGCTTCTACTGGACATAACATACTGACTGTGAATCAGAGCCCCCACTTCAACTGTCCTCATTTAAGTCAAAAATTTAGCCAGTGATAGTCATTTTAAACATCAGAAAGAAATATGTAAAATTGTTTAGCAAAGTTTCCATAAAACTGCAGATACTTCTGATGCACTTTATGTTATTTAAGGTATTTAAATGAAAATAAATGATGAAATGACTGGAACTAAAATTGTGAGACCTGTTACAGGAGTTGCACACAAATTCAAACATCGTGGATACTGCTTTACAAAGCTTTCGCATGAAGTCACTTTAAAATGCTTTAATAAACAAGGCTGTGCTGAATGCTTGATTTTCATTTCCAAGCTTTGATAAAAAAAAAAAATTATCACCAAACATTCAACCCTAAGTGGTGGGGTCATGGTTAAAATACAGTGTGTTATTTCTAAATATCATAAAGTTTTACATTACTTCTATTTGTGTACCAACTCATCTTCAGCGACGCTGGAATTAATTTAAATGTCAAATAAAATATCCAGATATGCATAACTGGGGGTGGATAAAGTACACCAGCTACATGCCTGAAAATTCACCATTTCTGCATACTGCCAATGGTTCACTCAACCGGAAGCAATTATTTTCATGTTCATTTGGTTTTCTAAATTAATAGTTTGAGGAAATCAAAGTGAAATTATTTTCAAACACTCATCAAGAGGAATCAGAACAAAATTGCAATCATATGAGCAGACAGGTTACTAACAGCAGCAACAGCAACTGTATTTCCTCACTAAGAGGTACATAAATGGCTACATACATCAAGGTAGCGTGTGCAGGTCTGGGCCTCACAGGTACCACAGCTTGTAACCAACACTGCAGTGCTAATAATAGACTCAATCAGTGGAACATAAAAAACATGTGCACAACAAGGATGCTTTTCCAAACTGCAAACCTCTTAATAACTGATTTTAGAGCGCTGGGATGGGTTCAAAGTCAGGACAAGGTCCTGGAAAAACACAAAAGCACTAATATGAGTTTATTATTAGAGTTGTGAGGCACCAACAGGGTGGAAGGGGCTGAATTGTGGGAGAATAATTCACAGCCATGAACTCACTGGGTGACCACAAGAATTCATCGAGCCTCAAAATCACATCAGTTGAGGATGAGAGCTTTTGTATAGCTGCCCATTACAATCCCAGCATTATTTTTGCTGCTTTCAATCTCTGTCTACTTTTACTGCTTTTCTGGCCAATACCCAACTTCCTTTCTTTTTTTAACTTGTGAAACAGTAAGTCAAATGAGGTTAAATTATATAATATAATTATTTGCCAGTGATTATACTGAAAACTAAATTTAGAGGAATCCTAGCATCTGCAGCTGTCCCTCCTTGCAGGTTAACATCAAAATGCCTGGACCGAATGTGATAAACCTATGTTCCATTCAAGAACACTTGGATTTTAATTGTTTCTAGATCAAACTACAACCAAACTGCCAAACATTAGCACACTGACACTCCGGAGGATAGAGCTGTTATGATACTAGAATTTCAACGTTGATACCAATACCAAGGAAAATCCTTGATACCATTTTTGATACAATAAAAAATTAATTACAAGAAATTTAAAAGAGTTTAATTTTTTTTTAAATAAAGACCAGAACCATATAAACAATAAAACCAGTGACATCACTATATTTTAGTTAACTGCTATAGTGCAAAAGCTATAATATATACTAACAAAATGATAAGTTAGTCAGTGTAAGACAAATAAGATTATCTTATTTAGAGCCAAATAATAAACAAACCTAAAAGAGTATTTGTATTTGTAGGCTGTGTGCAGCAGTGTTGTGTTTCTGGTGAATTGTTTCTGCAATTTTAGAATTGATCAAATAGAGTTTTTAATGTAGGCTGCCACTGTTTCTCTGTCTAGATGAGGCTAGAAATCCTGAGCTTCAGTTTGGGACTTAAAGAAAAACACATAAACACAGTTTTTAGACACAAATAACTGTCATTATAACCCCAATATAACCCTAATCCTAACAGGCAAGACTGATAACATTTGCTTAACATATGGCTAATGTTGCTATCAGATGAAGGTGCTTTCAGCTGCTCGCTTATTTCCACAAATGCTGCCACAGCAGATAAAGTAACCCCTCGCTTAACACGACGGTTACGTTCTAGAACCACCTGCGATAAATGAAAATCCACGAAGTATGGGCGCTATATTTATTTTAATATTTATACATTATTTTAATAGTTATACACTATTTTAGGTCTTTTTAAAAGCTCCCCACACTTACACACTACATAACACTTTCCCATTCCCTTAATAACCTTAATAACGTGAACTGGAAGAGCGGAGAGGGGCCGACGATTTGTAACTGCTAGTAGTTAAGTGGTTAAAATTAATGTGTGCGCCAACCAGGTTAACATTTACGATAACTGTTCAATACTTTGGTGTTGTTGAAATGGGACCTTTACTGACCTCTCAACATTCCTCATAAAGTATGAGGGGAGGGGCTGTGTACCTGTGTGTCTGCAGGGTTCTGTGTGAAGTTTAGTGTCACCTGGGGGATGCAAAGATGACACCATTGGTTATTGATACTATTGGAAATGAGTGTCTAATCCAAAAGTAATTATTAATATTTTCAAATTCAAATCAGAGCAAATGAATGACACTGAGAAAAGCTACAATAGGAACCTGGCTGGCTCGCCAGCCTGTAGGCACTAAAACACCAATTAGAAAGGGCTGTGACAAGGTAGTTTGCAATACAACAACAAGAGCAAAGAGATTGTCTACTAGTAAAGCAAAGATAACATTCCAACAGACAGATAAAGAAATTAAAATGGAACTTGCTAATAGGAGTAGAAGAATATGCTGAGAAGCCACTGTTGCCATGTGCATCTAGTTTTAGAAATGTAGTGAAGCACATGGAACTGATACAAAACCCAACACAGACTGATGGGAATTAAAATCAAAACTACAATAATGAAAAGCAACTGTCACCTACAATTTGTGTTTAATAGACAAACTGCTATGTGGGCCATGCTGGCTGAGTACACCCAAGACTGCAATGCCATTTATAGAGTCAATCAGTGTAACATAAACAACATATGAACAAACAGGGACGTCTTCCCCCAAATGCCACCCACTTGCTAACTGATTTTAGGGGTTCAAAGTCAGGACAAGCACAAGAGAGCTAAACAGGGTTTACTATTGAAATTGCGAGGCACCAACAGGGTATACGGGGCTGAATGTTGGACAATAATCAACAGCAATGAACTCATTGAGTGATCAAAAGGATCAACACAAGGATTCATCAAGCCTTAAATCACATCAATTGAGGCTCAGAGATTCTGTACAGTTGCCCATTGAAAATTCACAGTCCTTTTTACTGCTTTGAATCTTCTGTTCATCTGGCCAATATCCAGCTTCCTTTCTTTTTATAAACTTGCATAACAGTAAGCCAAATGAGAAAAAACAATGTACTGTAAACATCTATTGATTGGTTGGTTGGTTTCGATGAAGGATTCATGGGCAGCCGATTTCACCAAGTGTCATTCAAACTGTATTAGTGTCTTGTCAAACACAGTGTGTAATCAAGAGAAGGATAAAATAAAAGAATAAATGAACAGAGACTGAAAACAAAGATGGAGTAGTATGCGGGATGGCAGTGAGCTGGTGGAAAGACCTTGCCAAACAGTTTACAAATTCCTGCTGGGTGATTGTGCATTGCTGGGTCCTGTCATTTTATTTGTCTTCGAGTACAACAGTGGCATAAATAGAACCCATTAGAATCCATTAGTGTGACAACATCCACAAAATGTCCACAAACAAGCAAACATTCTGAGTGCCAGCTTGTGCTAAATAATAGGAGGAAATTGGAAAGTCAGACCCAGACCTTCACAAAGCACAATGGAACGATGATAAATGAGCTTATTAATGAGATTAAAAGAGGCAAACTTAGGACACGTAACAAGTAAAGAAAGAAAGAAAAAAGAAACGCTCATGAACTTTGGTAAGGTAATGAAACTCTGGTAGGTCATCAAGTTTTATGCATGTACACAAGTTAACATTAACGCCTACTATTGAACTGGGGCCAAGATGTACAAATGTTATACGGCCGCCATATCTTTCCACACTACATCCTTCTGGGTGCAGTGATGATACCAGCTGGAGGACAAATCATTCAAACAAAGCTTCTGCTGCCGCTTCTCAACCAGATTTTCTTCTTCGTTGGAATCCCAACAATTTCGCTTTGTATGCTTCACTTCCATCCATCCAGTTTCAGTTTGTTTAGGTTCTTTCACCAGTGCTGGTTGATCAGCACATCATTTCAGCACGGCATTCCTATTGGTCAGTTAGTAGACAGCAGTCACACTGTGAAATATACTATATTTCTGGGACCTTTTCAATTTTGTTCCGAGACCAAGATAACTCTGAACCTCTTGTCTTATGTGGTCTTTTATTTTGGGCCATCAGGTTGGAGTAATGACTAAAAGCCCACCATGATTCTGCCCTGGTGGTCATCTTTTGCAGGCTGTCTCACTGATGAAGACCACCAAGAATGGGTAGTTTGCATTTACCTCAAGTCTAGCGTTATATTCAAAGACAGGACCTTGTCATACAGATATCCTCTTTGTCATCACTGTCAAATAACTTGTTTGAAAATACAGATTATTCCTACAAGCACTTTAAAACATTAAAATGTAGCCATGTCTGCTTCTACAAACTTCTCAACAAACTTTCAGCCACTTCTGATGACTTTAAAAGCCATAACTGCAACAGATTTATTTACAGTGGACCAGTTATGGCTAAGATTTTAACAATGGGTGGACTTCCAGACTGTATTAAGTCTCATTTAGCTTGAATATAAAAAACCCTGTAACAGATATTGGGTAAGAGGCAAGTTTCACCCTGGAAAGGTCGCTAGTCTATCACAGAGCTAACACGTGCACATGTTTTTGAACTGTGGAGAAAACACAGGCACAGGGAAAACACCCAAATCCCACACAGAAAAGCCCCAGCTGACCAGCTGCGAGGCATCAGATCTTACCACTGCACCGCCGGGCTGCCCACATCAAAACCCCACATTATACTGTATAATTAGTAATAATTGTGCTCCACAAACACTAAAGCCTAAAATGTGAAGCAGTTACTGCAGGTGTTTAAGTCACGCAGAGGTTCTGTTAGATGGAGTAATTTACTCTTAAAAAGTAATTACCAATAATTTAAAAACTCTCAGTGATCCTTTAATTCGTCGATCCATTTTGTCGTTTAACACTCAGTGTGCCTAAAGCTGTCCAAATCCTCCGGTTTAAATGTCTAGGTTACATTCTGTGTCTCAAAGTCAAAGTGGAGAAGCAACTTGACCTCACCGATACACCAGGTGTGGCTCATTTATTCCAAACAAGGTATTTTATTTTGAAATCTAACCAAATCTGCACAGCAGATCGGTGCTGTTCCCATGTCATACTTTCTGCCTTCCTCATGTGCAACTTCACATGGTTTACGTAAAAAAAAGAAAAAACTTGTGCTATTTATTGGAATGTAGAGCATCTGACTGTCTTGGGTGGGCCGATCAACTCTGGCAGCCGGATCATAACCAGAATGCAAAGCATCACACTCATATTTGCACTAATATTTAACAACCACACAAAAGACAAATCGCTTACAACATGAAGACAGTTTCTGTTGCATCATCACTGCTGTGTAAAGACTAAAATCCAGTGAAACAGCAAGACACATTTCATGCTCCATGGACAACATGAACATTAGAAAGGAAGTAGGAAGTGCACTTAAATAATTACTGAAATCACTACTGCATACTACACCCATGTGAACAGTTCCTCTTTGCATGTAGAACACAAAATGATTGTAATCACCACGTAGAAAAACCTTAAGCAAAACCATTTATTTAAAATATTTATTATGGTGGTTTTGCATTGCAATTCAAAGGGCCATATTCTCTTCTTCAGTGGAATCTTATATGTGGCCAAAGAATAATTATAGCCTGACAACTCGGTTTTATTAGACATGCTTTGTTTTGTACAGTAAGACTTCACACTGGGACCTCCACCCATCCATCCATCTTCTCTGGCTCAGAACGCCAATTCCAGCTCAAGACTTGGACTCAACTGGAGTCACTTTTCCTCCTCTCTTCAATGTATGATAAAAAAAAAATCCTCATTTATCTAACATCGGGCCTTGGTATAACATCTTCAACAAGCCATTTTAGCTCATCTTCCTTTTAAAACAACTTTCTTCTGGTCGGCTGCCCCTCGCAGTCAGAAGGTTTCAAGAGGAGAAGAAAAAGGTCGCTGCTGCTGTGCTCACAGTCAGAGCTGTGTATCTGAGACGACCATACTGAGAATATCTGCTGTTACTGACATCATGAAAGCCAAGAGTGAAAAACTGTCTGGAACAAATCATTCAGAAGTCAGAAGTCTGAGCATAGATAATCTGATCTCAGTTTTTGACACTGTGGCCATGTTTTACATGAACATCCATCATTGTAACAATATAAAGCGCCACATCACCTCAGCTCACCATGATGTCATGTGATTTTTAATGTCAAACAACTAAATGTGACCACATGAGGAACTTCTGACGCTTATAGGTGGTCAAACAGTCCTGTTAAGAGACACTAGAAAGGTCAACCTTCTAAACTTCAGACACTGTTTAACATCAGTTCTTGAAGGGGCAGCATATACTGTAGTTCTCCACAGCAACTACAGTTAACAGGCTGCAGGCTGTAGACAGACACTGTACTGCCAGTAAAGATCCTGGTTTCCATCTTCACCATTCTTCCATCCTTTAGGAGGAGAACTTAGACATTTCTTTAGTGGGCTGTTGTGACCTTGTTCCAGAGGGGCCTGGAGTTTACAAGCATGCGCCAGCAGTCATCCAGAGCTTGTAATGCTGAGGGAATAGTTTCCACTAGTGAAGGCTTACGGGAGATTTAGCAGAGCAGAGGCGCAGCCCTGCTGCTGCTCTCCTCTGTTTACACTTCAGGAACACACAAGTTTACACCCAAAGCTGCGGCAGCGGCGGTTGAACCTCAGCAGAAACCTCCATCATACAAACACCGCTTTCTCCTCACACTCACACACGCTCACAGACACACCACACCGAGACACCCGTGCTGCCCGAGTTATTTGAGGAAATAAGGAAACCGCAACGCTTAATTACAAGAACAAAACTTTTTGTATGCGCTAACAGCTCCCCTAAATGCGTGGCTGTTTACAGCTGAAAATTCCACACATCTGGCAACTCTTCCCTTCAACCTCACACCAACTACGAAAGCAATGCGACAGCGTAAGGCTCTGGGCTGCAATGAATGAACAGAAAGCAAAAAAACCCCAAAGAAAACACATTAATAACAGTCCGCTCCTCGGCTTTGCCACCGCGTTTCAGACCGAAACGAGCTTAAAGCCAACTAACCTGAACCGCTCAAGCCGCTGAGCAACAATGTTGCACATCATAAAACGTTTTTGTATTTTTGTTTGCTTTGGGGGAAAAATCTACTACAGACTCGTAATACTGAGCAACAATGTTTCTATTGCGCAACACTCAGGACGTTCTTCAGCTGACTGTAAAACACCACACAAACTCAGGGAAAAAGTACTGATATAACTACAATAAGACTACAGCTCAAGTTGACTTAGAAGAGAGAAAGCGCAACAACCCGTGAGAAACACGTCGCTAACTTTTTGAGTCATGTGCCTCTAAACGTTCAAACCAAACAGGAGTTATTTTACAAACAAGGAACGGAAGCACTACCTGAACCGAGCAGGCTTGGCTGCAAACTGCTGCTGGGTTTCTCCCGCTGCCTGAGAGCATCCACGGAGCAGGGTTTTAGGACCCGTCGGTACTGTTTTTTAAAAAAAGGAAAAAAAAAATCATGCAGCCAAAAGCTCCGCCATACTGAATTAATCACGTGTCAGACAACCGCCTGCATTTCCGTAGGAGGCGGGGTCTACGGGGCAGGAATATTGACAGCTGACAGGAAAGTCTTCAAGTGGACACATGACGTTAGACCGCCACGCTGATGCGCAGGTATGTATCACTAATCCTCTTCTTCATTTATTTTTTTTAAAGTTTTTTAAATGAATGTATTACTCAAAGAGGAGGTTTTTTAAAATCTTTAATATTTAATAAAGTTTTCATTTGATATCCAGGTGTATCCAGCTAAGTTATCACCTTCCTATTTTTATTTGGATTAGAATAAATAGTAGAGCGGCTCCTGAGTGCTGATTCAAATCTTTAATATCTTTAGGACAACATCAAAGAACAGAGCAAACAAAACACAACCAGCACAAACACAAGGTTTCTAATGTCACTCAAGCACTCAGCACTACTCTTACAGAGCACAAACAAACTTCCTTCCTCCCTCTTTTTGATACAAGGAAAACAAATGCACTCGCTGAATACTGGAATCCCTATGCAACCCCGCTCTGCAGTTTCAGTTGGATTTCCCCGGCAACTTTGCCCGGAATGACTTTCCCAAACTGCAGATAACATGTGTCAACTTGTCACTCGCAGTAGCTGGTTTAATACTTAGGTGGAGAGACATGTGCCAGTAGTAGATTTTCCAGAAGATTTAGAAGATTGTAATTTCCCTTCCCCTAACCCTTCAAATTACAGCTTTTATATATATATATATATACAGTGGCAGCATGTCCAGATTTTGCTGTGTATAAAGTTCATATAAGAAAGGTCATTGCACAAATGCTCAGTCAAATGAGACAGTTATCACCACCAGATACTAATAAAATAAACTGGCTTAAAGTGTTCAAGAAGAACTTCAATATGATGAACTTGCAACTGGTATCTGCACACCAGCAAAAGGCTTAATGTTCATCAGGGTGCAGTGCTCTCATTTCCCCTTGTTTGTTAAAGGAACACTTCTGTAAGGTGAGAAGAGCACCTCCAACTTCCTCTACAAAGTGGATCATGGTATGCCTCTGTCTCATACAAACAACATGAAAGCATAGATCCATACTGCTTTGGATTAACAGGTCAGGCTGGTGTTGGTGGTGCGTTGGTTGGGGGATATTTTCTTGGTACACTGTGTGCCCCTTAGTACAAACTGAGCACCACAGCCTACCTGAGTATTGTTGCTGAGAATGTCCACCCCTTTGTGACCACAGTGTACCTATCTTCTGATGGCTGCTTTCAGAAGCATAGTGTGCCACATCACAGTGCTCAGATAATCTCAAACTCTTTTTTTTATTTTTAACCATGACAATGAGTTCACTGTACTCAGATGGCTCCACAGTCACCAGATCTTAATCCAATAGAGCTCCTTTGGGATGTGGAGGAATGGGAGATTCGCATCACGAATGTGCAGCCAGGAAATCTGGAGCAAGTCTGTGATGCTATCATGTCAATACAACCGCAATCCCAGGAATTCCAGCACCTTGTTGAATCTATGCCACAAAGGATTAAAGCAGTTCTGAAGGCAAAACTAGCAAGGTATACCTAATAAAGTTGCTGGGGGAGTATGTTTGTGAAACACTGCAGCAGTTCATACCAGGTGTGGAAACAACAGAAAACAATTGTACCCTTTGTCAAGCACACAGACGTCTACAGTGTAACAATGTTTGCTTACATAGTATATGAAGGTGAATTTGACAGTTTTTTTATGTTGAATGAGACACTGTCGCTACCCCCCCCCCACACACACACACACATACTTTTAATTACATAATGCAGAATTCAGAAAAAATTCCCACTTTTTCCCATTCATTTTATTTCCTTCCACTCTACCAACTGTCACAGTGTGCGGAGACAAGCCGTGTAAAGTGTGGGGAGAGAGGACTCAAAAGCAGGATGCATAGGCAAATAGGAATAACCTAAGCTGAGCCATATTTTATTGCAGGCTAGTGACACATAGTATCGGAAACTAATAAACAAAATCCGAGGACATGAGAATATACAACAAAATACTCAGAAAACCAAGGAACACTAGTGTCCATAACAACTGTTCCGGGAGTCTTCCTGGCCAAGGGAACAGGCATGGGAGACAGCAGTTCTGAGGGTCTGCCTGCCCATGGGAGAACATGGAGAACAGACAAAAGCTCCAGGCATCTGCCCAGTCACAGGGCGAGACGCATACAGAGTGGCCCAAGATGGGGCCAAAGAAGCTCTGGTGGCCAGTCAGATGGCCAGTAGCACAGACGGAGCGGCTCTGGAGGATGGCTGCATGGCCAGTAGCACAGACGGAGGAGCTCTGGAGGGTGGTCCTGTGGCCAGCAGTAAAGGCTCTCTTGATCCTTGGCAGGTAGCCGACGGGACACCTCTTGTGGCCCGATTAGAGGCTGACATTGGTGATGACGACGGAACGCCTCAGATGGCCTGGCTGGCGGCTGCCGATGGCAAAGGTGATACAACACCCCTGGTGGTTGGTGACGGCAACAAGAACCCTCAGGTGGCCTCGCTGGTGGCTGACGACAGCAAAGGCGACGGAACACCCCTGGTGGTTGGCGTAGGAGATGGAGAACCTTGGAAATGGGTGACATCAGAGTAGGACCCCCCTGCTGACTCGGGCTCTGAACTCTCAGGTGGCTCTAAAGACTCGGGATACAGAGGCTGGGGCTACGCAGGACCCATGACACATGCGCATAGCACAACAGTCCCAGAAAAGGCTTCACGAGGAACAACATAAACAGTTCTCTGAAATTCTCTGAGACAGTCAGTTTCCTCAGAGCGTGAATCATGGTCAGCAGTCTCTGGAGCATAAAGGGCAGCCTCTAATCGGGCTGGCTGAAGAACACACAACTCGTTATCAGATTGGGCTGCCTCAACCACACAGGATACTCTTGTAGAGTTGGCCGACTCAGAAACTAGAAGACTTGGAGCATAATTATGAACCTCTGGTGGGGCTACCTGAGAGGCATATTGAACATTTAGAAACACTCTCTTCAGTCTTTGAAGAAATTAGTCCGCCAAAAGCTGGTTTTGAACTGGTTGGTTCAGCAACAGATAACCTTGACATTGTAGTTACATTGTCAACACAGGTCTTATTATGAATCTGGCATAAACAAGAGAACTCAGCAAGCTCAACCTCTGAAATCATAGATTTCTCTTCATTAGAAACAGAACCAGGAAATTCTGCTCTTTTGGCTTACTGAGGAGGAGCTGCAGCCATAGACATGGAGAACACGAGAAAAATCATCTTTCCTCTCTGTAAACGATGTCTTTGACAGCCCAGCGTCAGCCCAGGGCTGGGAAACAGTCACCGGCTTCGGTGGGGAACACCTCCTCCTGGAGGGAAGAGGGAGCAGGAGGTGTAATGATGGAGGCCTGAGCCACAGGAAGCAGGTCCGGAGGAGGTAAGTCCAATAACTGGGAAAACAGTTCAGTGGAATTCAAAAACTCCGGGGAAAAGTAGTCAGAAGTGCACAGAAGGAATTTTTGGTGCTGAATGAGCCAATCAGAATCGTTGTGGGCTCCATCAACCTGATGTGTTACATTTCTCAGGAGGTGCAATAAAAGAGAGAAAGAAAGAATAAGAAAAAAACGTCACATTCAGGGGGCTTTCCAGTTACGGTGTAAGACCTAATGCAGATGCATAATTCCAGCTTAAGAGTATATTTGCAGAGCGTAATGTGATACTGTTTTAAAAAGAATCGTTTTTTTTCTATTACATTGTTTTTAAATATCATTTAGAGCCAAAATCAAAAATTCCATTACTATTATTTCCCTTATGTCATGACACTGCTGGGCCAGGACATGAGGGAAATAAGAAACAAAATAACATAAAACGAATCAGTGACCAGAAAGCCAAATATTGGGTTTCTTTACCTGATTCTTCCAGTAAAATGACACAATGAACCACAGTGTGTAAAATGTTACACAATTCATGTAAAAGTGGCATTGTTAGTTTCCCTTTGATTGTGTCATCTAATGTATTATTTAAAAAAAAAAAAGATAATTTTTGATGAGCAACATTACGAATATAAACAGCCAGCAATTCTGAAGAGTGTCATTAATTACCAGTGTTTGGGGAATTAACATACATCAGCAGCTTAAGCAAGAAACAAAGACATCAATAACAAACGACAGCATGAAAATAAAAACGACACAATGGCAGCGCAAACAAAACGCTCAGTGGCAAAACAGGTTTAATTAGGTGGATAAAACAGAACACTGAGCTGTAAATCACCTCATCCCCTTCAAACAGCATTCATCTACTTATTACACAAACACATTGTCTGGATCTGATTATGGCTATGAGACAACAGAGACAGTCTTCATTTTTCATGGTCAAAACAGAACCTATGATTTTTTTTCTTCAATATAAAGGATGAATTAACTAGGAAGCACCCGTGCAGGCTGAAAGCAAAAGGAAAAAACATGGGAAGATTCTTACTAATGTGCACAGACTGTGATGAATTGCAGTTATGTGCTAACTTTGTCCTTAAATAACCAACACCCAGCAGTACACAGTATGTGGTCACAGTGAGCACTCGCAGTTATGCAAATACTGCCCAACAATGAACTTCATTACTATCAGAGTTGAAAGGACACCTGATGCTGCCACAGATGTAGCAGCAGTAAAGCTGGGATTACATAAACACTCGCACTCCAGCTTTAAGACTGTGGGCACATCTGAAGAGAAATGAAGCAACTCAACCCAGCGGAGCTGTTTGCTAAGGAACAACACTGACAGCATAATAAGTATCCACTCGCATGGGCCTGTCCACATAAGCAAGTAAAGAAAGCTGATTTGAACAATGATAGGACAGCTCAACCCAGCCACCAGCTCCACTGACAACATAATAAGTATTCTCCTGAAATTTGTTCACAGCATTAAAACACAAGATACATCCAGAGTTTATCTGCTGCAGTGGAAGCAGATGTAGCTAACACAAGATGCCACATCAAGCAATCTGATGCAGCCAGACACAAAGAGCTCACTGGGACCATGTTCCTTCATTCATGCAGTAGCACAACAGTGCCAAAATCTGTTACCCAAAACATTTTATAAATAAATTGTATTTGTATTGCAACCTTAATAGAGTTTGAGTTGATTGAGGGCTGGCATGCATTGCTGCGGTATTATAAACCATGTATACATGATACCAACTCTCATCCATACTCAGTGCTGCTCTAGTCAAACAGCTTCTGTGTCAGTGAATACAGAAGACACCACTATAAGCTATATGGATGAAGACTGTTTGGCCCACATGTTGTCCACATTAGCAGGTTTCTGTGGTCCACACTGTGGCCTTGGGGTCAGTTGGTCTTCTGCAAATTTCACACTTTAAAAAAACCCATCTGAGTAACTTTTCATTTAATTTCTCACCAATAATTTCCTGCTGTGTATCTCTCACCATGGTCACATTTAAAATAGTCTACATGCGATGGATGCTGATGCCGAATGTGTCTGTGGATTCACTGAGATGTAAGAGCTGAGAACAATCCCAGCAGCATGTTATCGTCCGTGTGTGAGAGCTTCTCAAGTGCAGCATCTTTCATCCTTGGGTCACTGATGGCCTGTTCCATCCACTAGCTCTCTGAGTACACTCGCTTTGATTTTCTGCAGGGATGAGATCTGCTGCTTCATATCAGAGTCTCTTTTCTCAGTGTAATGGAGCAGCATAGTCACAATGTCCTTTAATGGCAAAACAGATGGCGGCTGACATCACTGTTTTCATGTTCCTGCACATGGACGCTCATGTAAAACAACACATATAGCTTTTGCTGACCAGTGGCGATAGCAGCCTCTGTGGTAATCACGGGATTCTGGTGTATTAAATCCTGCTTCGATCTAAGTTTAAGTGGAGAAGGTGACCAGAATGCTCTATGTTAGAGTGTTAGTGTGACATAGGAGGAAACTAGGGATAGCATGAGATGGAGATGATCCAGTGGAGCGACCCCCTAATGGAAGCAGCTGAAAGAAGAAGAAGATGATAGCTATTCTTTGTACGGCTCCCCTGGCCATGTTGTCTCCAGATTTGCTGGTTTTATACTCACTCGGAGCCAAGATCTTCAGCCTGTACAAAGACTAGAATCCCTCAACAGAAGGATATAAAGTTGTGTATTAGCAGGAGCCTTGTGCTCTTGAAAGCAGTTTCACTAAAAGCAGACAAAAGAGACTGCTGAAATCGTGAGCTTGATGTAACACACGGAGCATTCAAAGCAGAAATTTAAAGAGAATGCAGTTTCTGGGACTTTCCTCCTACAAGCACAGTAGGTGTAGAAATAAGGATAGTTATCAGTTTTGGAATGTTAATGCAGAAAAGTTAATTGTTTGGTGTGGATGGCATTTTGGGTCTCTACACGGAGGCTTTTAGAAAAGCTCTCACAGTAATCGTCTTCACAGAGAGAGGGAGAAAGTGTCCCAGGCAAGGTGAAGACTTCCTGCACTTTTTCACCTCTTTGCAGCAATGATCAGTGTTTCTTTTCATTCACCTCTTTTTACTCTGTTTTTACCCTATTGTGCATTTTCTCATTACTTATTAATAATCCCTCTCTCTCTTCCACAGCATGTCTTTTGCCCTGTCTCTCTCTCCTCAGCCCCAACCGGTCGCGGCAGATGACTGCCCCTCCCTGAGCCTGGTTCTGCTGGAGGTTTCTTCCTGTTAAAAGGGAGTTTTTCATTTCCACTGTCACCGAGTGCTTGCTCATAGGGGGTCGTTTTGATTGTTGGGTTTACTCTGTAATTATTGTAAGGTCTTTACCTTACAATACAAAGTGCCTTGAGGCGACTGTTTGTTGTGATTTGGCGCTGTATAAATAAAGTTGAATTGAATTGAATTGAAAATGCGCTCAG
>VOQJ01045391.1:17338-29138 GCA_015052665.1 Apistogramma diplotaenia | reverse complement strand
AACAACTCTGGGTCTGTTAACCCTGAAAGGAGGGAAACTCGGTCTTTCAATTCAATTTTCAATTCAATTCAATTTTATTTATACAGCGCCAAATCACAACAAACAGTCACCTCAAGGTGCTTTTTATTGTAAGGTAAAGACCTTACAATAATTACATAGTAAACCCAACAATCAAAACGACCCCCTATGAGCAGCACTTGGCGACAGTGGGAAGGAAAAACTCCCTTTTAACAGGAAGAAACCTCCAGCAGAACCAGGCTCAGGGAGGGGCAGTGATCTGCTGTGACCGGTTGGGGCTGAGGAGAGAGAGACAGGACAAGAGACATGCTGTGGAAGAGAGAGAGAGGGATTATTAATAAGTAATGATTAAATGCACAATAGGGTATAAACAGAGTAAAAGAGGTGAATGAAAAGAAATCTGCTCTGACTGATCCAGGTAATGCTTTTTTGATGATTCTGCCATGCACACCTTGTTTATCTGCATTGGGGGAAATAAACATGCAGTATAATATGATGGTGTGTATGGTTGGTATTTAAGCATTTGGTACCTCTACAATAGTTTCCTTCTTCATTTATCAGCATTTGGAGAAGCTTGACCTTTCTCAGCTTTGTGAACATCACATACAGAGCTTCCAAAAAAGGTTGGCTCTTCTTTTCAAGTAGAAACGAGTAAAACCTTTGTTTTTGGTGCCACTGATCAGTCTGTGTTCTAAGCTGTTCCAGCTTGGAAAATCACTGCTAGAAAATCATTACGTCTTCATCACTGCTGTATTACAGGTCTCCTTTCAGTTGGATGAAAACTGCTTTTTTGACATCTTACACAATCATGTTTTTATAGTAGCCGGTCCAACTGTTCCTACATGTCTTGTAGAACCCCCCCCCAAACAAACACACACACACACACCTTTTTTTCCAGGCTTTGTTACCAATGTAAAACCTGCTTTACAATAATGGGTCATTACTCTGCATGGCTGCTGGTGACAGTGTGGTTATCTTGACCTCCATTATCCAGAGTGAAGGCTCAAAATGTTGCATACCTTGGTACAACATCTAGGGAACCAGGCATTAGTGGTTTCTGCACCACAGACTAGCTGCAGATGTCATATGAAAGCACTTGTTAAGTATTACTGATGATGCAATTATGTGGTGTCAGCCTGTAACTTGGCATCAAGTCGATAAGAGGCAGATTTCTTTTTTTAATGCAACAAAGTTATTTGCTTCACTGTACACTTGTTTGATGTACATGGTTCACACCATAAAATAAGCTGTGCATGTTTAAACATTTTTTGAAATTCAGAATAAATATCTGTACCGTGCTTGCTTTTATTTGGAAGGCTACAGAACAAGCAGAAGCCTGTTCTTGATTGGAAAATATATTTTCCACATCGCTGCCTGTACTGTATGTATGATATTTCATGCATACTTTAGGCAGCTTGAGGAAAAGTATTATACATGTAGTCACACTGCCACAGGGTTTATTGAGCAGAGAAGCACTGATGTACAAAAAGGTTTGAGATGTGGGGAGCCATAGATCTGTGCAGTGGAGTGTGCTCAGCCCTGTTTTTGAAATTTTATTTGAATATTAGGAAAATAAGTGTCAAAACTAGTGCATAAATTCATGGTAATGAAATCAGCCTTTGACTGCCTCCAACCCTGCTTTTATTAAATCCTTTGTAATTATTTGGCTACTAGAAAATGATAGTCAAAGTCAAATGTTGATGGAACTAGGCTAACACGGGCCTCTGTTGTTACTTTAGAACTGAGTGTGTTTTAAAAAGCAGCAGCTCTGTGCTCATTATTCAGCTAGGTTTTAGTGCTTTAATCAGGTATGCCTTTTAACTTCTGTTAATCAATATTTTCACATTTATAATAAATCAAAAGACTACAAGTAATGTGAAAGGGTTGGTTCACAGTGATGAACTCGCTAATTGTACTGCCTCTCAGAGCTTTTGAACCTGATTGGTTAGCATTTAAAGAATTGTTTGATGCTTTTAATGACCCTACATTTATTTTTTTCCTTTAAAAAGAAAGCGAGCCAGTGGTGACGTCAGTGGTGACTAGATGGAATAGTCTACATTGTCACAGAGGTTTCTTTTTTTCACAACTCTGCACACAAAAATAAAGGAAGCATGCTGCTCTGTGGAGAGCACTGATGCCGGGTTTGAACCTGGGCCATTCTCTGTGGACAGTGCATGTTCCCTGTGTGGCTTTCCTTTGAGCTCTGGTTTGTCCTCACCGAGGCACTAGCTTACAGCTGCAGATGCAAGGTGGCCGTCCACTAATCCTACCACTTGACTAGATGTCTTAAATGCACAGAATTTATTCATGTGGGAATTAGGCCTATGCGTTCGAATTTTTTATTCAAAATTTGATTATATAATTAACAATTTCAATAATCTTATATTCATCTGTGAAATTTTGTTTAGCTATGGGGGAGCAACCATTACAAGCATCTGTCTCGTGAGCTGCACAGAATGCAATGCTGGATTTCTACAAGCAAAGCTGGTAGACCCAGGACTAACGAGCACCATCCACACACACTTTTATAGCAAAATTAGAACAACTGTGCGGCATAGCAGCAGGCTTCAGAGACACTGCAGGTGAATAGTTTAGCCTACTACTGTTATGGAACACAAGTGGATGAATATCAGCTGATAAGCTGAAGGTATGGGGGTAATTCATTACGTGTACATTGCTGGTTTTGTAATCTTCTGTAGTTCTACAAACAGTTTCATGCTGTGGAGAAAAGAAAGCAGTTATCAGTAGTATTAGGCCAGTTACATACATGACCTAACGTAACGGTTGTAGTTCCACAAAAATTAGCTGATGCACATCTTTTAGAAGACAAGTTTATGTTCCAGTAAGTGTACCTTTCAACTGTTAATGCATGTTGTATTGCATTGGTTTCCTCCCTTGTGAACATTATGCAGTATTTGAATGGTTCAAACCTGTTTTTCGTCTTTAAAAAATCAGCTGGGATTTGTCGTTACAGTATCACAAATGAATTTGTTCAGAAGTGCAAAGAAGACCACACTGCAGCTTAAAGTAGTTTCCATTTTAAAGTCCTCTGTCTGCACCTGGATTTTAATAGTGTGAAAAATAAATTGAGAATTCGAGATGCCTCAGACTCCTGTTTTATTAACTCTCCATGGATTGAACTGGTTTTCGGACTTGTTTGAAGTGTTTGCAACCAGCTTGTTTTGTTTCTTTTTTTCCTCACGTGTTTGAGGTAATTGTTAGATCTCCACTGTGTGAAGTGAGAAACAGAGTGTTGATAGGCTCTAACAGGGTTATTGTCATTGATTAGTGCCAGTATGGCAGGGCCATCAGTGTGTTTGTAGTATGTGGTGGCAGGTGATGAATACGTATATGGGACTGAGGACCTCCTGAAGGGCTCTGGTGTTGATGGTTGATGAGGATTCTGTGCCTATTTTTACTGCAATCTGTTGCCAAGCAAATTGTAAATCCAGTAGATGTGAAGTGGTGGAGCGCTGAAGGAATGCTTAGTTGCCTGGGATTCTAGATGCTGGGAAAGAGGAGGCATTCCACAGTATAGCCTGTGCGTCATTTCACTATATATACTGTATTTTCCGGACTATAAAGGCCGTTACACACCGGACGCGTTGCGTAAAAACGATGACTCCGAAACTTTCGGATGCGATCTTGTCATGTAACCTATATTCACACTGGATGTTCTGCGTTTTTGCGAATAAATCGTCCTCATCAAACGCACTGTGAAAAAAACATCGACATCACGCGATGATGTAATGAGGTCCTGATGTTTCTAAACAAGAGCAGGAAGAAACAGAGATTCTGGGTTCATCTAGCTCCCAAGAAAGCAGCAGCAGGGAGAGTTTCATGGTTTGAACTCGGAGATGAAGCTGCAGCCCGGCCACTTCTATTTAGGGTGTCAGGGGGCAGTTTGAGCTCTTTTTGGCAGAGTTGGGATCACAGAGGATAGTGGCAGAGAATCATTTCAGAGAGCCGGCTGGCCCGGAGCAGCATGTAGCTGTGTCTGAGGAAAAATAGTATTTTACTGTTCCCACATTCAGTGTGTTGGTGAACGTTTGGAGCTATGAGGTCATATGTTGATAAATGCAGCGCTCTGATTGGTCAGATCAGTTTATTCACTTGCGAAAATCTGAAAAAAATTGAACTTGATCCGAAAAAATAAATGCCGCAAATTCGTCCTGTGAAATTATGCAGTCGGTGTGAACGTCTGCATTAAGAACAGGCGAGTCCGAAAAAATATTTTTGATACACGAAACATTCGCATGAAATTTCAGTCTGGTGTGAAAAGGCCTTAAGTCACACTTTTTTCATAGACTGGCGGGGGGTGCGACTAATACTCCGGAGCGACTTATGGTCCGAAAAATACGGTGATTTAAAATCGACTATGACCTCTTGACTATTTGTAAAATGTAATATAGCCTCACGACAGTGGTTGTTGGGGCAGGGGTTCTTTAAACTGGTGTGATTCTGAGAAGATAAAGGAGTAAACAATGAAGTATATTGTCTAGCAGCTAAAAGATAAGCTCTTTTCCTTAAAAGTAGCTCAAAATATTTCAACTTGTTTGCATTAATATGCTGATCATGACAAAGGAATCCATCATTGCTGGTGCTGCTTGAATCCACAGTGTCTGGTCTGATGCAGAGGTCATCCATATAACTGTTGCTATGGAGAAGGGCTGTGGCTAATGAATGGATTCTTTCCAGTCTCTGTACCACTTACTAAACATTGCAACTTCAAAACACAGTTCCTGTCCACTACAAGACAGAGATGTACATCACAGGCCTGACACTTCCAGGTGTGTCACTCCTTTTATTTAACACACACCTGGAGACGGGTAGGTTAGGGACCTTCTAAAAACACATCACATACTATTTAAGCATGCCAAATATTATGTTAGTATGTAATTTCAGACACTTTGAAAGAGGTCATAAAGGTTATACCTGTGAGCTGCATTGATGTGTGTGTGTGTGTGTGTGTGTGTGTGGACACTTTTCCATGTAACTTGGGTCTAGTTATAGTGATATATGTATACAATTGTTTTATATATATATATATATATATATATAGTTATGGTTGCTCAATGAGCACATTTAGCAGAATTTGATCCATGTTCAGTAAAAGCTCTATTGTTTATACTGTAATATGTAGTATATTGTTAAATATTAAACTGCTGTAATTATACTGCCCTATACGAAGTCCACATCTAAAGCAGTTTGTTCATTTTGCATTGCTTTGTAGCTGACAGATAGTTGCTTAAGTCACTTGCTTGAAAGTTGAGAGAAGTACAACTTGGGACCTCTTGTAGCTACAAGTCAGAATTCATTAAGATTCACATTGCTGTTGGTCTCTTCTTGCAGGTACACACCTTTTGAAGGCTTGAACCTTTGTCTGAAAGGAGGGGATCTGCTTTAAGGACTGGGTGGAATTGTATTGGGGCAGATTGGTCCACTTATCTCCTTGGGGGGAAATGTTCACTGCAAATCAGTACACTGTTTCTGAGCAATGGTCTCTCTCAGAATAACAATGCCCCGTCATCCACAGGGCATAATGGATCACTGAATGGTTTCCAGAGGATGAATCAATGCTATAAGGCCTTCAGTTAGCAGATCTTAATCAAGTTGAACACCTAATCTGGAAATTTTAGACTAATGGACAGTGCTGCCCGTCATGATAATCATCAAAGCACCAAATGTGACTCCTGTTCTGAGAATGAGAAAGTTAGGGTGTATACTTGTGCACAGAGTAAAATAATATAGATATGACATCACCTGTCAACATGAGCATTGCTCCGGAGACAGATCTCAGCTCACATTTGATTATATTTGGAACTGCAGTGACCTTTTCCTTATTTGAACATTTTTATTCTGGGGCAGTATATTAACTCACTCCATCACACTGCCACGGAGACACAAAACCCCTCATCCTCAAGGTCAGTTTATAAATGACTGCACACAAGCATACACACACACAGGCATCACACTCTGGAAAGCACCTCCATGTTTTGGACTTGCATTAGCTCTATGATATGACCGGATCCAGGAAGCAGCTTACAGTTGTTACAGGTCTCTGTTTGCAGCCTGTAACACGTGGAGATGCAAATGAGGGTGTTTGGTGCATGCTGTGGTGTCTTGCAGTGGCTTTGACATTTTGAAGCCTTCGGTTTCTTGGCTCAGTCAAATTACAGAGGGCATTCACATGCATCCCTGTGGGAGCCAGTGTGCAGTCAGAGGGATTAAACAGGACTGTTGGCACTGCAGCCCTCATCTTGTGCCGCCCTTGTCCTTGTGGAGCGAAAAAGCGCATGCATGCTGCCTGCCTAATGTTAGCCTCACAAGCAGCCTCCTCTTCACACTTCATTTCGCCTTATTTTGGCTGCTGCATCAGCATCAAGGTGATACTCAGTGTATGGTGTCCATGCATGCTGCTCTGATTCTCACTGTGCTGCTTCTGTGACATTTTGTCATGGGAAATGGCATTAAGCATTCTTGATCATCTTATTGTGCAGAAAGGCATTTTTTTGGTTGAAGGGAATAAAGGAAAGTCTTTTCCTCAGCATTCTGTATGACACACTTGCTTTCTCTTTGAGTTCGGAGTATCTATTCGCATATAAACAATGAATTTGTCTCTGTTCTGTTTGCAGTAGCTGCTTATACAGGTTAACCTACCAATGTAGTTCATCCAAAAACCCGTGTGTGTGTGTGTGTGTGTGTGTGTTTGTTTTTTACCTCTGTTCTTTTAGGGAAAAACATTCAGGCCCAAGATTATATAATTTAATTGCACATACGTAATGTGTGCCACCCTGAAAGCCTTTTGTGTGCTCTAACTGCCTTGAGACAGCCGTGATAAGAAGCTGTCAAGGTTGGAAGCATGGATTTTTGCCTCCAAGCCTAATTGTATAAAGAATGACCTACCAATTCAGGCTAAGTTTAAAAAAGAAAACAACAAAGAAAGACAGGTACTGTGTCTCAGTACGTGTCTTGTCTCTGACTTGAGCTACCATCTTTCTCATATTCTAAGGATTGCTGCTTGTGAAAGATTAGTAAAGTTGATAGTTTACTGTTTTTATTTCTAACCTGTTAAAATGAATAAGGGACTTGGCTTCTTGGGCTTCTTTTTTTTGTCAGTTTTATATATGACAATATGAGTATTCTGGGCCATGTCATCCAAGAAAATTATCACTACTTGCAACCACACATCACTGACTATTAATTATTTTGTTAGCACCTGAGGTCTTTATCAATATCATTTCTTTCTTGTTTTTTTACTAGGACACTGTAAGGAGTCATTAGCGACTATGTTACATCCTGTTAAAGCTGTTATTCTAGTAAACTCAGCCATTCTGGATGCAAATGTTAGTTGCTTGACCTCATGAAGCCGCTGTACTGTCTGTTATAATGGATAAAATACAGTTACGGTGATGAACAAGCCTTCACTATCAAATATGAAGTCAAAATAGCACGATTATGCAGAACCTGGGTTACAGGTCAAGCACAGAGCAACATTTT
This sequence comes from Apistogramma diplotaenia, assembly GCA_015052665.1. Classification (NCBI taxonomy): domain Eukaryota; kingdom Metazoa; phylum Chordata; class Actinopteri; order Cichliformes; family Cichlidae; genus Apistogramma; species Apistogramma diplotaenia. Next base: position 21,620 of record VOQJ01045391.1, on the reverse strand, counting down.
GGGTTTGAGTGGCAGCAACTGTGTAAATGTAGATGAACCTCATAATGAGTCACTGACATTTATAAAAGTAGAACTGTAGCCTGAGAATTATGACGCTAGCTCAAGCGATAAATGCTGTGGTCGTTGCATTGTATGTCCCAACTAGCAACATCCTGTCCTGGTCTTCATGTGGAGAAAAATCATTAAAGGCGATGCTTCAGCTTCCACGAGCTCGGACTTAATCACCATGTTATGACAGACTTTGCTTAAGACGTGCTGTAAGTCCAGCTGATGTAACTCTTCTTTATTCTCTGCTGCAGCTGTTCATTGCTGCATTTTGAACTGTCTATATTGTGCCTGTGTGTATTCAGTCAGTTTGATCACAAAGAGTGACCCTATTGCCAGTGACATATTCTACTTGCATGGATGTCAAAAATAGCCCAGGGAATCTGCTCAGCTCCTGTGGAACAGAGACAGCATACAAGGAACCCGGGGAGAGCGGGAGTGCAACAGCGAGAGAGCAAAAAACAAAAGTGCAAATCTTGTACGACAGTAACAGGAACAAAATGCTCAAGTGAACAAGATTTAGGGCAGTATTGGAAAAAGGTTAGAGCAGTGATGCATACATTGAGATATAAATGGCTCCTGACCTAGGAAAGAGGATGGCATACGAAAAAAGATGTCTCCAGGCTATGCACTGTGGTGTTCATGACACCTCGTATGAATTTCTGCAGGGTGTCTGTACGCTCTTAGTTTAGTCTGACCTGATTTAGTTTACTTTGTAGCAGAAGGCCTGTTTTAGAGAACTCTGAATTCCCCCTTGTCTTCTTTTTTTAAATTGCTTTTCCACACTGCATGGCATACCAAAGTATAGATTTAAATTAGCCCTCTCCCCCCTCCAGTGGGTACATGCAACTGCAAAAAAGAGCAGTAACACGTTAGGTAATTGATTATTGTGGAAACTGTTGTTGTAAGCAAGTTATGCTAGCCCTCAAGTAGGTATTTAGCATGCTAGTTGCCTCGTGTCTGCAGGCAGCTGCTTGCTATTAGCCGCTGGTTTGATTTTGAGTCTCTCAATGACTCACTTGTTCTCTCAGTATGCAGATGAGCAGAGTTGAAAGCAATAGTCTTGTTCTTTTCTCTGTGCCTCCTCACACTGTAATTTGTTTTGACATATCCAAGGAGGGTGACAGGGGATGTAAGGTCAGGAAAATGTCTCATTTGTTCACCAAGGTAAACAGCTGCTATTCCCAAAGGTGAGAGCTTAGATCTGCTCAGATGAATCACCAGATTGTGTTGCTTTCATGAGCCACACTGCAGCCATGTAGGTCTGATATTGATTTTGTAGCTATACCATTGATGTCTTTTGTGTCCTGTATTCTTAATTAGGTAATAGCTTGCAGCAACCATGACTTTATTTTTTATTTTTTAATTGACTTTGTGATGTTTGTATTTTAACTTGTCTTCTCTCATCTTTTTTCTCTTTAGTCTGCTCCTTGCGGCGGATGTCTCGCCGCCTCCCTCTGAGGTTGGAGGTCAGTTGGAGTCAGGAGGTGGGTCCTAAGTAGCAGCAGTGATGCGGGCTTCAGTGGCAGGCTGCAGGATGAGTGTCGGTGCACTTGTTAATGGACTGCTGGTCTCTGTGGTTGCAGCTCTGCTTTGGAAATATTCCAAGCTGAGTGAGCATGCTGCCCTGCTGGAGGAAGAGCTGCATATGACACAGCAGTCTCAGGAAGTCTCGCAGGCCCGTATTGACTACCATGTAGCCCTGCAGGCTCTTCAGGAACACGGCACCCGCATGGTCTGCACTGGCAAGATGCACACCGACCGCATCTGCCGCTTTGACTACCTCTGTTACTGCTCTGAGGCAGAGGAGTTTGTGTTCTTCCACTCCAATTCCTCTGTCATGCTGCCTAACCTGGGGTCTAGGCGCTTCCAACCTGCCCTGCTGGACTTGTCTTCAGTAGAAGATCACAATACCCAATATTTCAACTTTTTAGAGCTCCCAGCTGCTGCTTTAAAGTTTATGCCCAAGCCTGTATTTGTGCCCGATATAACACTGATCCTAAATCGGTTTAATCCAGATAACTTAATGCATGTGTTCCATGATGACCTCCTCCCAGCCTACTATACTATGAAGCAGTATTCAGATTTGGATGACGAGGCTCGTCTTGTGTTCATGGAGGGCTGGGGCGAAGGCCCGCACTTTGACCTCTACCGACTTCTCAGCAGCAAGCAACCACTCCTCAAAGAACAGCTTAGGAACTTTGGAAAGCTCATGTGTTTTACGAAATCCTATGTTGGTTTGTCCAAAATGACCACCTGGTACCAATATGGGTTTGTCCAGCCGCAGGGGCCCAAAGCCAACATCTTGGTCTCAGGCAATGAGATCAGACAGTTTGCCAGAGCACTTATGGAGAAAATGAACATTACAAGGGTGGAGGAGACAGAGAAGGATGGAGGAAGCACAGAAGATGAGAAGGAAAAAGAGAAGAAGGATGAATACATTGTTGTGTTCAGTCGTTCAACAACAAGGCTGATACTGAATGAAGCAGAGCTAATCATGGCGCTGGCCCAAGAGTTCCAGATGAGAGTGGTCACAGTGTCCTTGGAAGAACAGTCTTTCCCCAGTATTGTCCAGGTGATCAGCGGGGCTTCCATGTTAGTCAGCATGCATGGAGCTCAGCTTATCACCTCGCTCTTCCTCCCTAGAGGTGCTGCTGTGGTGGAGCTGTTCCCTTTTGCCGTGAACCCAGAGCAGTACACACCATATAAAACCCTGGCCTCTCTTCCAGGCATGGAGCTTCATTATGTCTCCTGGAGGAACACTAAGGAGGAGAATACTGTCACCCACCCAGAAAGACCCTGGGAACAAGGAGGCATTGCTCACTTGGAAAAAGAGGAGCAGGAGCGAATCCAGGCCAGCAAGGATGTCCCCAGGCACCTTTGCTGCCGCAACCCTGAGTGGCTCTTCCGGATATATCAGGACACTTTGGTGGACATCACATTCTTTCTGGAAGTCCTCAGAGAAGGCATGAAGACCAAGCCCAGCTTAAAAAAGGCTAAGATAGCCAGCACAGTCCATCCGGGCCGGGTCAGAGAACCCAGATGTCAAACCTCAGTACAAACCACTAATGAGGCTAAACTAACAGTCTCTTGGCAGATCCCATGGAATTTGAAATTCCTGAAAGTGAGAGAGGTGAAGTACGAGGTGTGGATCCAAGAGCAGGGAGAGAACACCTACATGCCTTATATCCTTCCCCAGCAGAACTATACTTTTTCAGAGAACATTAAGCCCTTCACCACCTACCTGGTGTGGGTTAGGTGCATCTTCAACAAGAACCTCTTAGGCCCCTTTGCTGATGTTCTTACATGCAGGACCTAGTGTGAACACAAGGCCAGATTCAGTTTGAACAGGGGACTGTTGGATTACAGCTTGTAAAGTGGGAATTGGTGATTTCCTGAGTTGTGTTTCAGAAGTGTTGGATCAGGCTGCTGAATAGCGCTGCTTCCATGCCCAGCCCAGGGTGAGCCGCAGAAGACTTAAAGCACAGGGTCAGAGTTCAGCAGTAACAGCCGATAACGAATGAAATGTTTATTGCTTTTACTTTAGAAAGTGCTAAACTATGTCTCTTCTGAAGAAGCTAGAATTCAGATCTCCAGATTTATTTGTGAAAAATAATATATAAAATGTTTTGTGTATTAGTCAAAACACTGGTTCTTTACCTTTTACAGTATGCAATGTAGTTTCTCTGTAAGGAGCGAGAGATTTTAGAAAAAGATTTTTTTAATGGATGCTGACTTGTCTAGTGTGTGTGTGTGTGTGTGTGTGTGTGTGTGTGTGTGTGTGTCTGTTAAACTCTGTTCATTTGGGAAAAATATATTCAGGCCTAATATTAAATTGTGTAATTTAATTGCACATAAACTTTTAATTCTGTTTGTTATACATTGTTTATTACTCTATATTTAAACTATGTCAGATGTATAGTAGTCTTCCACTGTTTTAAATACATCAAATTAATTAAGTGCTGTTTTTCCTTTTATTTACAGAAGTAATCATTTATGAACACATTTCACATTACATCTCTATCGTATTTATTTATCCGATTACACTCATTACCTGATGTTAAGACTGTACAATCCAAATGGAATTAAAACTGATATGCAATTAAAATGCACATTATTTAACATCAGGCCTAAATATCTTTGTGCGTGCGTGCGTGCGTGCGTGTGTGTGTGCGTGTGCGTGTGTGTGCGTGTGCGTGTGTGTGTTTTTACCTACTGATTGTTACATTCCATACAG
>VOQJ01045391.1:0-17318 GCA_015052665.1 Apistogramma diplotaenia | reverse complement strand
ACCTGATGTTAAGAGTGTACAATCCAAATGGAATTAAAACTGATATGCAATTAAAATGCACATTATTTAACATCAGGCCTAAATATCTTTGTGCGTGCGTGTGTGTGTGCGTGTGCGTGCGTGCGTGCGTGTGTGTGTGTGTGTGCGTGTGCGTGTGCGTGTGCGTGTGTGTGTGTGTGTGCGTGTGCGTGTGTGTGTGTGCGTGTGCGTGTGTGTGTTTTTACCTACTGATTGTTACATTCCATACAGTCATTTACAGTCTAGCCAAAACCAAAGCAACCTTTTCCACACAGTTTCAGCCAGGGCTCATTCATGCCAGCCACCTCAGCGAAAAGATCTCCTGTAACTTTAAAGTTTAACACCCTGCTTCCATCAGGACTTGCATAAAGTAAGAGTTTTCATAATGCAGCAGTAATCGGAGATAAGACGTGTCATTTCAGAACATGTCCTAGAGAGCTGCATATGGTCAGATTTGTTCCTTTTATGTAATATTTGAAGTACCACGGTGCCCGGTAACAAATCATTTCCATCTGTTTTCCTGCTTAACTAAGTTCCTGCATAAATAATGAATTTTTCTCTAATTGGCACTAATTACAACTGTAATGTTATAATTTTCTCTGGAGTGTGTATCTGTTACACCAGGCCGTAATTAGCATTAAGCAGTTTCCCAGCAGTTCGCTGCTGGACAGTTGGATTTCACTGCCGTGTGTAAAAAGCATTTCCATTGAGCTAACAAGGTATTTTGTAGCTTAGTGTTGTGTTAATTAGGATAAAATTCCCACTCATGTGTCTTTTAACTTACATTCCTCTAAGGTTTTCTGGCTGGTACATGGAAGATTAATATTGAATTTTAGCTGGAAACAACAGACCTCAAAAGCTGCCTGTTATGCTTGTTTCAGTTCCATTTGCAAATGAAAAGTTGCTGGTGGGTAGCTCAAGTCCAGAAATGTATTGTTGAATGCTTGAATTGGAGGAGTTACTATGTGGTAGTAGGAATGTAGCACGAGATGTTTAATGAAATGGCAAATCACTGCCATCAGCATTATGAGTTATATTCTTAAGATGTCACCATTTTTGTTACTGTGAACTTTATAATGTGCTCCCTGCAACGGTGTGGCTGCTGTTCCCTTCGCACTTCCTCTTCATCCCTTTTCAGGTTTCCTCCATTTTTCATATGCAGTTGTTTCTCATTGCATGTTTAAGAGATTATTTTAAACAGCTGCTGTGTGTGCAGGATGTGATGGATTAGAAATGTATGTGTTAGTATTGTTGATTTCTTTTGTGTATGTGTATGTGCTGAGTACAACATGAGTCTCTGTTTTCTATAGCAAATACTTTCTTTTTCAGTGAGTGATTGAATAAAGAAGCTTATTTCTTACAGTATCTGTTTTCTTTCAGCGGTGTGCTATACATCCATGACATATCAGTCAGGTAACATGCAGATATGATATACTGAATGCACACATAACATTTTCACACCAGAGCACTTAACCCAGAGTTATTGACAGGAAGTAAAATAGCCAATCTCACTAGCTGTGATCCTTGCACATTTCTTGAATTTCAGAATATCAATATTCAGCCAGGATTTCAGGGAAATGTATTTAAATATTTCTGATGACTTCATTTGCATAGAATTGTTTAGGAGATACAGATTACTTAAAATATATCAATAAATATGATAGAAGAATAAATAAATATGTTACGGCAGCTGTGCTCATCCAGTTCTGAAGTGACAGAATTTCAGCACCTCAGATACAGAAACAATGTGTTTATGAACAGTCTGCAGAACCAGGACTCCCAGCAGCACCGTCACCAAATATCCATTACAGCCCCCACACCCAGCTGGGTTTTTAATCAAACAACATTGCACATCTGGCCTTGTTTCAGTACTGAAGCTGTGGTTGCAGGGCATAACAGAAGTTGGTAACTGCACGGTTCACATGAATTGAAGTGAAAAATTAATTGTAAGCTAAGCAAATCAGTGAGCTGTAAATGTTCTTTGGCAATGGGCCTTAAATCCAGGGTGGGCAGTTTTTGATTCATAAAAGGGTAATTGTATTTCTAGGGAAATATTTTTAATTGAAGTATGGCAATAAAATGACTTTTAAGCCAACAACATAGCAATAATTCGATTGTGTTCTTGTCTTTAGTTGCAGTTTACACCCCAACTGTGATGCATCTGGCTTGCGGCCTACATTATGGGTTATGGTTGTGTTTTTGACATCTTTTATCAGCAAAGTAAGAGAGTAAGGGGCTGCAGCACTGCCACAGCGTCTCCTCTTCAAGCACTCAAAAGCCAACAGCTGATGTTTTTCCACTTTAGAAGTGTTAGGAACAGGACGAGAGACTGATGTAGAGCCACCCACCTACTTTCCCCCAGATTGATAGCTATTAGCTGGCTGTGATCAGTAATGGCTCTAATAAGCATTAATATGAAACTGATCTTTTTGTTTTCTGCCCACACGGAGGTCAGGAGTCACAATCATCTGCATAGCAGCTGTTAGGGATTCAGTGCATTGCTCAAGGACACTTGAAGTGGGGTTCTAGCTTTAGCCCATTAGAGGGAAGCAAATGAATTGGCCACAGTTTCATAAGATAAGAGTACAGGGGAAAATCAGGAGCCTACACTGTGAGCTAAACCGTTTCAATTACCACCATCATTTAATAATTAATTCTGCTGAACCACTTATTCGTGTTCAGGGCTACTGTGGCCTGGAGCCAGTCCCAGCATGCATCTGGAAGAAAGAAAATCATCCAGCGCTGCCTGTGAGTGTTGTTCGTAGAAATCACCAGTCTGCAGTCGAACTCGTTTATCTAATTGATCAGTGGGTGAGAAACTCAAGCTATCAAACAGAGTTTGATTGCACCTGAAGCCGCCAGTCAAACGTTTTCTTGTGTTGTTTTCTTTTATCTTCCAAAGAAAAATTAAGGTTTATTATTATTTTTATTTATTAGTTCTGATGCTTCTGATCTGCAAAATTATTGGTGAGACCTGGGATATGATGACGATATGAGATATTTAACGATATCTGAAATACTGTATGATTCCTCATTGCAAAGGGGATAGAAGTACTCAACAGTAAAGTGAGCATGTTTTAAAGTGCTCTTTACATGCATGGTCAAACTGCTTTACAGTCCCCCAAAGGGCTCGTGCTGATGTGATTTACTCTGCGTCAGTTTGTGTTCAAGAAGATCTTAAAACTCATTGTCACCATCTGCAGACTCAGGGGGACATGGAGTCATCTAATAAAGAGGCTGGTGGGTCAGTCTCCTGCTTGTCTAGAGTTTCTTTGGGTATACGTGAACATGTAAGACTGTGTGACAGGTAGTGGTACATAGACTCAGTTCTGTGTAAACACAGTGGAAAAAAACAATCTATTCTATCACAGGTATGATGAGAACTTTATGATCACCTTTATGGACTTTCACAATTAGATACCTTATCCTGATGAGGTCATATCCTGAGGGGTGTTACTACAAAGCAAGATTAATAAGAGCTTAAACTCAGGAGTTTTAAGTGTCCTCGTTTTACCTGGCTACATCACCATGGTAACTTATGCTGAACACAGAGCCTGGTTTGGTTACGTTCAGAGTTGCAGTCTAAAATAATCTGAAAGCACCACTGTGTCATTGTTCTTTTATTTACAGCATGATTAACTGCTATAACGTTACAGTGAAACTGTGTTGTTACTGGGATTTGTACTGTATGTATTCATTTGTCTTATGCTGCTCCGTCTGTTTCACCCTGCTGGGACTGCAGCTGCAGGAACACAGATTAGAAAACATTTTCCTTTTTAGGCTCTTTATCATCAAGAAAATTATTTTCACACAAAATTTCACTAATATCTGACAACAGACTAAAGCAATGCCCACTCAAATTATATTTATTTCACAGGATGGCTTGCTTGTGATGATATGATGGAATAAGACTTATATATACATATGTATATAAACATATGTCTGGATTGCCAGAGAGAGAAGCATGGAGTGGAAGAACTTGACTGGCCTGCGCAGAGTCCTGACCTCAACCCCACAGAACACCTTTGGGATGAATTAGAGCAGAGACTGTGAGCCAGACCTTCTCATCAAAGATCATAGTCACACATGCGCTCCTGGAATAATGGTCAGAATGACTGGAAACCCACTCCTAAACTCCTAAAAGATTTGAAGCTGTTATAGCTGCAAAAGGTAAGCCCTTCAGTGTGTGCAAGGCTCTGCTTCAGACATTTTATGGCTTCTGCAGTGTGCTGTGGGGGATGGGGGGGGGGGCAGCAGCAACAGGATGAGACTGAACAAACTGGTTAAGACAGCCAGCTCTGTCCTAGGCTGCTCCATCGAGGAGGTGGCAGACAGAAGGGTGCTTGCAAAGCTGACATCCATCATGGTCAGTCCCTCCCACCCCCTGCACCACGCTGTGAAGTCCCTGCGCAGCTCCTTCAGCACAAGACTCTCACATCCCCAGTGCAGGAAGGAGTGATACTGCATATCATTCCTGCCCACAGCCCACAGCCATCAGACTGTATTATCAGAACAGAACGTCCATAGAAATGCATAAAGTGCATCATGTATCAATGTGCACCATTTTTCTGTTGTCTGTGACTGAAATCGGATGAAGAAGGATCCAATCATGTCAAACACCTCCTCTTTTATGTGAGAGCCTGAAGCAGAAAGTCAGAGTTAGCAGAGAAAACTGATAACAACTGTGTGTTATCTCTGACTAGGGCTTTAATTTTTGTCAAGCCAACTAACACAAAGGGAAGCCTGGCTATGACTTGCTTCATAGTACACCTCTCTGATCTTGTGAAACCATATTCTGAACATGATCAAAGCGCTCACACCATAGGGTCTTTTTTCCCCAGTGGACCTCTGTGTGACTTAGTGGAATCAGGGTTCTTTTATTGACTCAAATAGCTACAAGCCATATTCACCCAGAAACACATATTCATCCAGCCGTCTTTCTATGCACGCAGCACTGTGTCTCTCACAGCCACACACACATGCATCAGGAGCAATTTAAGGTTTGGTTTCTTCCCCGAGGAGTAGCATTAGCCCAGTTTGCATCATGACCCATAACTGCCCCAAGAAGAAGGTTTTTCAAAAATATGCAAATATAACAAACCTAAGGTCAACTTCCTGGAAATTTGGCACACTTTATTAAGCCTCAGCTTTGGTGCTGCGGTTTTTCAAATGTTAATGAAATCCTAATTGTCTAAGATGGTAGGGGGTTGAAGTTTTTCACAGTATTCTGGATACAGGAAAAGCTCCCTTGGCAATTTACAGTGTGTTTACTTTTTTAAGTAAGTAAAAAGGCTCATCTTGTAAAATTATGGACACATGACTATTAAAAATTAAAGATTGCCTCCAATCTATTTTAATATTAGTAACAGCAGTTACACAAAAATGAACTGAGATGACAAGGATACGCATAGGTAGAGAGCAGGCTTCAGTTTCAGTACCATCAAAGCCCCCTCACACAAAGGCCCGACTGTGGGTGCACAAAATCAGAAATTCAGATTTTGAAATGCAGAAAAATATCTTTGATGTGAAATTTCTGAAAACAAAAGCTAATAACTAGTGTCATAAAAATAGCTAAAATACCATGTGTCCATATTCAAGAGACAGAATAAATCTCCTGGTCTGTACTTTATACTCACTAATAAATTATGCAATCAAGCAGGGTTTGCACAGGGTCTAATGTATGCACGGCTCTGAGTAGCTGATGGCCGGCCTATTTTTGCAGGCAGGCAGGTGCTATAGCAGTGCATATTTTCCAGTGCAGATAATGAAATGTTTCTTCTCAACAATTGCAGGGGCTCTGCAATGTGTGACACAGTTTATACGTGAAATATCTTATGCCTGTTTTTTTTCTTGACAGGTTAATTCATCTCGTTGTTGTGATAAAGGTTAATTAGAATGACTTCTCTCAGAGATGAGAGACAATTTAAGGCTTTCTTTAGCTCACACGTAGTTGCCCAGATTTGAATACTTCATGGTATAAACAGTTTACTGTAGTATTCTGGTCACCACGATGTCAGAAAGACATGTTAGGTACAGTTGTGACCCATCGCCTCTCCATGACAACGGGCCAGTTTGCCCAGTCAAAGCTGAGATGTTGCCCAGCTTCTCTCTTCAACTCCTTCCGTCTCTGCTCCCGAGGCTATTTTCTGCTAGCTTAACCACGGAGACAAGATGCCACCTGACAGGTGCAGATGGGCGGGTGGCCGGATTAAGTGACAGTGGCCTTCCCTGGAGAGGATGTGCTGTACATGTGTGATACAAAGCTTCACTGACATTCAGCAAATTAATAATAAATGATTTCATTTGTACTTTGAATTTAACTCCAAACAGCTTTCATTGAAGCTTCCCATTTTTCCACTCTGTGAAGAAATTTGTTTCTTTGTGTTGAAGGAAATGCTATACACGCTGTTCTGTTACCGGTGATAAACTTAATAAACTACTGGATTTATTTTCATACTGTGTGCACAATGTACTTGGATAAGCAGCAGATATGGATGATCTAATTTTTTCTTTTAGCTTGCATTGGTCCTCCAAAACGATCTCACTACAGCTGTTAGTTGAAAGTCGAGCATTTCATGCGGACCGGCTGTTTTTGACCATGTGGCTATACTGTTAAAAGAGAAAATGTAAGTACATGTATGGAGGTACACAATTTGTAATACACCAAAGGAAAATGGCAGAGAGAAGTAGCCACATCTGTAAGTCTCCAAGTCTGAAATATGTTACCATGTTACATCTTTTTTTCCGTCATTTTCGGCCATTTAAACTAATGAGATTAATAAAGGAATCTTTACATTAATTACATTGAAATGTTTGATTTTTACTGTAACACGTCTTAGGTGAGGATCCTGTGCATGTCCCACTGGGAGGTCCGGAGCAGACCAGGAACGCCTTGGTGTCCCTGAAAGAGCTGGAGGAGGTGGCTGGGAGAGGAAGGTGATTGAGCGATTGTTCCAAACTGGACCCAGACAAGGGGACTGATTGCAAAACATGAAGCCCAGTCAAAGGCTGCAGAGACAATTGCTGCTACCGCCTTAGGCTAGTTAGGTAGTGGCAGGCCTGCTTTATCTGGTGGCAATTTTTCCGCCACTATGATTTAAGACTTTGCTTTTATTTCTTTTGTCTGGCAGTAGATATAAAATTCCTTGGAAAACACTGAGATATCCTATGATTAAGAGACTCTCCAGCAGTATCCAGCTCCTTTGGCTGTCTGTGCTGGACGAGACTGTGGCTGATTATTATTCAGACTTTAGCTGCATTTGTATGTTAAATATTGTGCTGTTGGCATGTGAAGCTGTTTGCATTTGCATCTCTGATGCTTTCATGGACTTCAAGAAAACTTCTCAGTAAAATGTTTAGCAAGCACAGCAATCACTGGACATACATGACTGCTACAACACGTCCAAAATCCTAAAAGAATCCCAGACTTGGCTACAGGCAGTGACACCTCTGTCACCCAGAGGCTGCAGTCATAATCGCAGCTCCAATTTACCTCAGTCAGCTTCTGCATGAGCTGCATGTGATGCTGCAGGCATGTGCCTGAGCACAGTTTCAGGTACACTTTCATAAATCCTTCTATGGCAAAATTGTACATTTTATTCTCATTTTTTGTTGAAACTACAAAAGAAGAAGCGAAAAAAAAGTAATCCCTAAATAACTATTAACTCAAAAAAGACATATCACAGCACGTTGTCCCATGTGTCCTTAAAACGTCAGAAAAGTGGAACAGGCCTGAAAAACCCGTCTACAGCTGATGAACAGCATCCTGAAGTCCTGAAGACGTGTGAGATGATTCTGCAGAGAGGCACAACACTGAGTGTGTACAACCTCCACGGTGGAGGCTGTGTCTTAGTTTGGGGCTGGATTTTGACTGGTAGTATTACGGATCTTGGCAACATTTATGGAATTCTGAATGTAATCTACCATTCAGCATCCGGGAAGCTTCTGATAAGGCACTTTTCAAAATGGCAGAGATCTCAAACACACTGCCAATGCAGTGAAAGTGCACCTACATAGAAAAGCAGAGAGCACTGAAAAACATTTTCCACTAGTTTTAGTTCCTGTTCATTGAGTGCATGCTCATTTTTAAGTGCTGCTACCTGGAGTTCATAGATAATGAGGAAAGGTTTCTTTTCAGTAGAATATTTGCTGCCTGAAACGTCTTGTTGGACATTTAGTGGTAGCTACATTTGTTCAACACTCGGCTCTTTCTCAACTACATTTTGTCCTAAACATTTTTTAGCAGCTCGTTAAATGATAATAATTAATATTATCATTTTCCTCATTAGTATGAGGTTACAGTCTCCAACAGTTAACATACCACATGCTACTGCAGTGCCTACACAGGCACATTTTGTTGTAATTTCGGCCCCACTGTGCTACACATTAATTCACTTTCTTTCTGCTTGTTTGGCTTTTCTTCTGCTCAGAAGAAAAGATCCAGCTGCAATAAGCAGACAGGCTGAGAGTCTGGATGGAGTCTGCTTTTGTGATCGGCTGTTGAGAAAATGTTACTGTCCTCTAAAGTTGAAGTCACAGCTTAGCACACCAAGCTTGACAAGAACGTTGCTCATGTGTAAACAGAAGCTTCACCCAAGCGGATAATCACCATCCCCCACTGGTGTACGTAAATGCGAGTTCCACTGAACACAGTGATGGGTGTAAGCACGGCGATGATGAGCATAATCTGGGCCTCTAACGAATTGTAAATCTGTTTTTACACTTGACAAGAATAATGGTGTGTCTTCATGAGCTTCAGGAAGGGAAATGTTTCTCATTTCCTTCACAGGCTTTGAATATTTGAATGACTCCCCGGAGTGGATTTATCATCATTATGAATGGAATTACATGAACTCAACCTACCAAATGTGATATTTCCCTCCTCCACTCCTCCATCAGAGTTTTATTAGCTTTGGTGGCGATGCAGAGCAGAGAAAAAAAATACTTTTTTTTAATATCACAGAAACAGACGCTTAGAGGTAAATGCTCTAAATATTCTGTTTCTGCACACAGTGGGGGCAGCTCTGCCACCTCAAGGTATTGATATTTTCATCTGTCAACAGAATGTACATCATTTTGTGGAAGTCTCTACCACATAGGCAATTTTAATAATAATGGGTTACGGCTACATTTCCTTTGTTCTTTTCACTCTTTGAAAAGATATTTTCTCAAAGATGCTTGATGATCAGAAAAAATCTCCTTCTTGTGTACTGGTATAATGCACTTTTCAGCAGCTGCTAAAAACTTACATTTTTATCTAGAATTTATGGAGCATGAATGGATTCTAGACAGCTTTCCTCTCTGATTACATCATACACCTGACCCTGCAGGCTTCCTGCAGGCTGCTAGCACATACAGATGGAGTCAGAAGAGATCAAATGGAGAAAAACATTGTTGCAGTATAAAAGTACTGAAACATGGAAAGAAGTGCCGCATGTTTAGCTTTGATGGTTGGAAGGCATCTACCTTGAAAGTATTGATTGTGGAGGAGTGACGTGTCACATGGATGCACGATGTCACAAAATGCCAAACACAAAACTGGCTGACGGGATGCTTTCAAGACACTGATTCTATACATCAATTTGAGCCAATAATGCTACAGACCACCTGTGAAATATAAAAACAACATAAACAAAAAGGCTAAAATAACTGATGCTTTTCCTCAGTTAAAAGATAAAAGAGGCATAAATCACAGACTGAAATGAACTCACATCAGTCAGAAACAAACCACCTGCCATCTATTAAACCATGTTGTTTCACATTTGTGTATAAATATCAGCATATTTTATTGGATTTTGTTGATGAAACTTGCACAGTCAGACCATCCATTACTGCATGATGCTTTACAGCTTCAGCCCATTTTTCTGCCTAAATGACCTGTCTATATTTCATTGTCTAAACTGTTCAGGTTAATATGCACCGCTCAACATTATCAGTCTTGACTGTGGTTGTGTTCCTAGAAATTTTGCCTTCATTCAGCCTGTGCTGAAAAATAAAGACAACCCCAACCCCATAAATACAGATCCATCTGAAAGTGATGATTCATCAAACCTTAGAACAGGTTTTCAGGAAGCACATCTGCTTTTATTCACATCAGCTGAGCTGAATTGGCATCTGGTGACACTGGGTCCTGGTTTGGGTCTTCATTGATACAATAATGACCACTCTAACCGTATGCTTCGATAACTTCCCCTTCCAAAGAGTAATCTTTGCAGCCACTGATGATCCACTCTTAAAAGACAATTTCTGACTCTGACAAAAGTTATGTGTTGCTAAAATATGGCTCTTGTTAGCCAATCAGTTACTCTGATGTTTTTAGTTGAAGGAGTGAGCAGGTGGCATTGATGAGTGATGCTCTGTTTTTTAATCACTTAATTTGTGGCCAAATTGTGATGATTATAACTCAGCATAAATGTCACTGTTTTCTCCTTCATTCACATGAACACTGTTTCCTCTCATGATGACTGTCCTCGGCTTCCCTGAAGATACAGTATGAGGTTAAACATGTGCATGTGGTCGCCCGCTCCACCACTGAGCCACCAGCCACCAACACAGCCCACATTAACTATAGTTGATGTGCTCCAGCACTTAAACCCACAAGGCTGCACCTTTGTAGGGGAACCAGGTGCAGCTGCACACTTAAAGCCGTTTGTGCTCTCACTCAGGATATTACTGTAGAACGTGGCACTGACAGTTTGACCCAGTGGGACTGATTTTACAGAAAAGAGCTCTTTGAATGCTGAATGGTAACACTCTCACCTGACATCTCAGTCTTGAACACTGCAGGCTCTTTCACTAAAGACTGCTCTTTGTTTCGTAGATGTAGACTCAGCTGCCTTGACCTGAAGCTGGAATCGTTCTGGGCCCACTGATGGAGATCCCTGCAGACAGCACACAGGCACAGACTGCATTTGGTGTGACATTCTGGCTAAAGTATATGGCAAATGAAAGGTTCATGGTAGGATAGAGGAACATGCTGATTAAATCTCAGGCAAGTTTCACAGTTTATTTTTCAGTGTTAAAAATGCTCTTTTTTCCCTTTGTATTTAACATGTTAATGTCAGTCTTCTCATCCAGTTCTGTAAAAAAAAGCAAACAGAATTCTGAAAACGACATATTCCTTGCTGCTGCTGTGCGGTGTGTTGCCTTGCAGGGTGTTCTTGTCACATCCCTTATCTACGCCCTTTTGCTGAACCTGAACTGTCTTTTTACACACATACAAACTCTCTCTCCCTGTGCAGAACATTTTAGGCACAGATGAACCCAGCACAGCCAAAGGGCATATCAGTACCTTTCCCATCTCGCAGAACCATATTCTACATCTATTCTAGTGGTTATCATCTATCTATCTATCTATCTATCTATCTATCTATCTATCTATCTATCTATCTATCTATCTATCTATCTATCTATCTATCTATCTATCTATCTATCTATCTATCTATCTATCTATCTATCTTGACTTGTGGACAATATAATACATAAACCGCTCCATAAAACTTTAGAAATAGCCATAATTCCATTGCCATTTAATTCCATATTCCACACTGCACCATGACCTTTAAGACGTGGAGGTGAGCTGGCTGCCATTTTTAAAAAATTCTTTCCTTTGTCAGCTGGTGGATTTGGGAAACTTTTGTTGGAAAGAGTCCTTCTGCTGGGGGATGTTAAGCCTCCTGTTGATGAGAGTTTATTCTCTGTTGCTTCTGAATTTTTAAAAACTCTTTTGCAATCTTTATATTTTATTCTAAATGTGTCCAGGTCAAAACATAGTGGACCGGATTTTATCACTTGGTCTAGATTTTTAACCTGTCTTTTCTGAGGACGTTTTTTATTAGTGATCATAAAGACATTTTAATCTTTCCTTTAGACTTGACATCTTGCTTACTGCACATACAGAGTGCTCTGACATACTGCTGACTCTGTGTTGGACACATTTGCAGAAATGTTTGTTAGAAATCTGGTTGTATGATATGGAATCATTCACAGCTTCCTTTAATTCACAGCACTTAAATATACTTAACGAAGTGGCATCTCTTGGGTTTTGGTATGAGTGTGTCTCACTGTTGGGGATGGCTCACCGGGACGACTCGGGAGGCGGCCGCCGAGACTCCTCCTTCATGGGTGGTCCTCGGCAGCTCTTACCTCACACCTGGAGCAAATCATCCCCATTTAGCCGGTCTTCTTAAGCTGTCACCATATCTTCAGCCTTCGCTGGATCATTGACTGTGCTACAGTTAGTTCGGCCTCTCTCGCTGAGTATTTGCCTTGTGGATGTTTGTGATTTGCTTAACCTACCTCTCCTCTTGTGCCTCAGATTCTCCGTGCATTTTCCAGACCGTCCTCCTGGCGGCAGCCCAGAAGTGGAAACCAAAACCTCCTCGCCTCCAGCCCCAAGATTCCACTCACCTGCCCCACCACCGCTCGCCCTCCGAACCTTCGTCAGCCACTCAGCCCCTTCCCAAAGCTCTTCTCTCTCACCGCCTTCATTTCATTATTCACTGTAACTGGAAATCTGCCTGAGTCCTCTACTTACGTGTCATGTCAGTTGTTTTGCTGGACCTCAGCTCAGCCTTCTACAGCCTTCTGTATAGTCTTCATCATCATCTTAATCCAGAGCTTAAGCCACACGGTGGGGGGTTTCCGGCCCAGCCTTGGAGTGGCTAACTTCAGTCCTTGCTGGTGGGAAACAGTGGATTCTTTAAAGTGGCTTGTGGTTCTGTAATGTACCTGATACTGCCGGAAAGGTGACAGCTTTTGAGAGCTAAACGTGCACGTTTAGGTTATATCTGTTGACTGTTATCAAAACTAGGATAATATTTACAGAGGAAATATTAGTATATTTCCAATGTTTACCCAACAAATTTTGATTTTTTTTAAATTACAGCTCCACAGGTCCCATTCATCATGGACCAGCATGTAGGCATTCTCAGTAAAATTACAACTTCTCTGTCCTGACTGTGTGTAATTGTGAACCCGAGTAAATCCAAATCTATCTGGCCCAGTGTGAAAAAGTAATCACCCTCTTTTTTCCCCAAGATGGCGCCACGGTAGGTAGCCTGTTACCGCAGCTTCCTGTTTATTTCTCTCTCGTGTGTTTTTCTTACATTTTAAGTTTTTCCTTCCGACTCTCTTTGTTGTTTTTATATCGGCTCTCAAAGCTGCCGTGGACCTACAAAGCCTTGTTACAGCAGTCGCTTCCTTCTACTGTTTTCAGGTTTTTTTCCCTACTTCGTTTGGAGAACCTGTGAGCCACTCCATTCTTTACAGCTGGGATCAGCTGTTAGCGCTGTGCATCAGGAGGACACTCCCAGAGGAATTATGTGATGGAGGAGTGGATGTAGAGCTGGAGCGAAGTACAGAGAGAGAAGATGGTGAGCATTCTGTCTGTTCTCATGGGCAACGTAAGATCTTTACCCAACAAGATGGAAGAGCTAATGGTGCTAACCAGACTACACCAGACCAGAATATGAGTTTTGACTCATAGTGTCAGACTTCCTCCATGCAGTAGCTTAGTAAGTAAGTCTGTCCCAGAATCGATTCTGTAAACCTGTGTGATTTTGGCTAATTAAATTCAATATCGACTCCTTATACTAGGTGTTGTGAAAAATCCTTTCGGATTAAAGAGCACACAGAAACAGCTGTATGATTGGTTTCCTTCAAATGGCAACCATCCACGTGATCGGAATGGACTTTGATTTTCTGATGTTTTTATTTGAGTTTTCTTCTGATTCCATGGGAATAAGGAGTAATGGATGGATGACGGATGGACAACAGCAGATGTCAAAATGTCTGGTGTCAGTTTTCTTAGAGAATTGAAAATATAGGTCAGGTTATTGCCTAAAACACTTATGCTTTTGTTTCTCTGTGTTAGGGGTGGCTGTAGCAGGTCACCTACCAATCGGAAGGTTGGTGGTTCGATTCCTGGCTGCTCTGGGCTACGTGCCAAAGTATCCTTGGGCAAGATTCTGAACCCCAAGTTGCCTTCCGATGCAAGCGTTGGAGTGTGAATGTTAGATAATAAGCACTTAGCTTAGTTAAACATGGAAGTGCTTGAATGTAATTATTGTAAGGTCTTTAACTTATAATAAGAGGCGACTGTTTGTTGTGATTTGGCGCTGTATAAATAAAATTGAAGTGAATGAATGTGGTGTGAGTGTAAACGTGTTGTATAAGCGCTTTGAGAGTAGAGAAGCGCAATATAAGAACTAGTCCATTTACTGAGGTATTTTCTGATGATGATCTATTTAGTAAAGGCCGTTGGTTTCACTCCTGACTGTTACAAGAGCTCCATGTTTGACTTTAGCTTTGAATGATTACAGAAGCAAAACAATTGCTGTGTTTGTGGGTTACAGCTGGTCTGGAGACATCAGGGCTAAAGTACCAGACTTGGAGCTGCTACAAAATATAAAGAATTGAAAAATCTTTTAGAAATAAAATCTTGCCTGGGTTACAGTTTTGGAAGGGTGTTACTGAAGGAAAACAATACATCAAAGCATTCACTAAAGGACAAAATTTACAATTAATACGTCAAAGCATTTGATGTATTGTTTTTTAAAAATCACTTGATTAAATTCAAACTTTAGATGGTCCTCAGACCTTCACCCAGCTCATAATCAGATTATTGGTATTTTTCTTTTTTATGGTTTTCAAGCAGCAAAAGTTTAAGTTTTAGGAACTTGTTGATTAGTTTCTGAGATTTTATTATGAAGAATTTTAACTAGTGGAAGCTTCCAGGAGCGATGACATCATCGCCAACTGAATTCCCAGCTGCTGCACTTTTCAACTTTTTCCTCCAAATACTACGACTTTTCCATTATAGGTTTCGATTAATAAAAGGTCTCAGGCAGCTGCTGTTTAAATCCATGAATGTGTTACTGTTTCAGAATGGTGACGACTCAGATTGCAGCCTGTGTCTGCTGAGGTTTCTTCAAGGTTATGCTTTTTATTCCTCTTTCACAGTACAGAGAGCTTCATGAATTTACATTTGGTTATGCTTGTATGTATATAGAGCTATGAAAATGAAATAATTCTGAGTCTAATATGATCTGCTGTGAAACAATGTTTGATTGTTGATTTTTATCTGCCCAGATTCTCACACGCACATGGAGTCACACTCTGAACATGTGTTCAGGATGATTTTATTTTACAGCTGTGGCAGAGTGAAGCACAAACTTTTAAAACCGGAGAACTCTAAGATGAATATTTGAGATGTAGTGTGAGTTTTTCACACTGCATGCTATAGAAATCAACTCTAGAATTTGATGAAAGATGATCTAAAATTGACCTTTCACACTAATATCTGTTGATTCTACAACAAAGGACATTGAATAATAGATCCTTAAAACACCTGGATGTCAGGCCAGTCTGTAGGCAATAGATTTGATGCATAGACTAGTTGCTTGTGTCATTGTTTCAGTTAGCAGGCTGCATTTAGCTGGGTGGCTGTGACTCAGCAGGTAAAGCAGGTTGACCACTAACCAGAAGGTTGGTGGTTCAGTTCCTAGCTGCTCCAAGCTGCACGCCAAAGTATCCTTGGACAAGCTACTGAACCCCAAGTTGCTCTCTGATACAAGCGTTGGAGTGTGAATGAAAGACCGAATGCACTTACCTATAGAAGGAAGTGCTAGTATGGGTGTGCTTGGTTAAATGCAACATCCGCAGCAAATTGTTAGAATTCATTGATCACGGATGACAGATCTTCTTTCATTTAAGTACTGAGCTATAAGGCCGACAACAAAATGACAGAATTTTTAATTGCCAGGGAAATGTTGGACCTTTATTTCACGGGAAGCACAGCTGAGGCAACCCTGTGGTTGTTAATGAAGAGCAGGGTGATGGCCATAAGGTTTCAGAGCATAATCAGATAAATTGCAGAGTTCAGAATGACACAAACTGTAAACCTGTTAACTGACTTGAAATAAATTAAAAGATAAAATGATCTATTTCATCAATGTCATAAATATGGGTAATGAGATGTGAAATAAAGGGATGTGTTCCAATTTAGACGTATCCAAATGTGTACTGTGATGTTTTTATATCATACTGTAATTCACTGACCTTTGTTTTGTTTTGTTTGATCTCAGATAAGAATCTGAGGTCAAGTGATGGTGTGAAGGAAGCGATTTTTATGAAAGTTATAAATATATTTTATGAACTTCCAAATACGGTTATGCTTTTGCATGGCTTATTCGCATGAGGAACTTTGCCCTACATCATATAGTAAAGAGGCAGAAGAACAGATTGTTTTGTACAGGTGCCCAGAGGAGACGAACAAAGCTGATCCAGGATCAGAATCAGCAGCTGATGAGAGCCAGCATCGTGAATATTTCTCATTATTATGTGATATAACAGAGAGACTATAACTTTAGTTTAGCGTACTCGCATTTTTGTGGGAGTGTAGAGAACTGAAGAAGTTAAGAGTTGAGAAGTGCAGCAGCTGAGGACTGTCGCAGACTGAAAACAGTAAAAAGAAAAATATCAATAACCTGATTAGGAGCTGAGTGGGTCAAAGAACCTGTCTAACGTTTGAATTCTCCTCTCAATGAAAATAAGCTCAAAGTAGGGTGGGTTTGAGAGGGGCTAAAGCTTCCTCTATTTAAATTAGCAACAACCATAGAATTTAATATTTACAAAGATTAAAAGTTGAGTTTAAAAAAATCAGAACAATTATACCAAGATTGCTTAAGCTTTCTCAGCATAATAAAAAAAGATTTTGTAAACAATACATCAAATGCTTTGGTGCACTGTTTTCCTTTAATAACACCCTTCACAGCCATGAGTGAAAGAGATGGCCTTTAGTAAATCTGCTTGGAATCATTTGCATAAAATACATCAATCTGAAATGTTTTGGGCAGTAACCTGACCTACAGACTCATTCTAAAAAGTTAATTAACAGCAGACATTTGAATATCTGCTCTTGTTATTAAAAGCTCACAAAGGCAAAGTGTTCTATGTATCCTAACACAAACAAGCTGATTTAGTCACAAATGCAAAAGAAGCAGCTCAGTGACAGGAGATAGATTAACTGAACTCTCTCTCTCTCTCTCTCACACACACACACACACACACACACACACACTCTCTCTCTCTCTCTCTCTTATCTTTTCTGACAGATACACACACGTCATGCTAAAGTGCTTCAGAACAGTAATTTAGCAACTCACTGGCTCACATTCAACTTCTAACAAACAAGAAATGTCACAAAACACTTTTGGAAGTATTCAGCTTCAGTGTTTATGTTTTGTTAACACTGATTAAAGAAGTCAACAGGCTCCACTGTCTGTCACTTCTCTCTCTCA
>VOQJ01045390.1:0-11075 GCA_015052665.1 Apistogramma diplotaenia | reverse complement strand
CTCATCCAGAGGGACTCCAAGGCGTTCCCAGGCCGGCCGAGAGATATAATCTCCCCAGCGTGTCCTGGGTCTGCCCTGGGGACGCCTCCCGGTAGGACATGCCCGGAACACCTCACTCAGAAGGCGCCCAGGAGGCATCCTGATCACATGCCTGAACCACAACTGGCTCCTTTCGATGTGGAGGAGCAGCGGCTCTACTCTGAGCCCTCCCGGATGGCTGCACTCCTCACCCCATCTCTAAGGGAGAGACCACCCACCCTTCGGAGGAAGCTCATTTCGGCCGCTTGTATCCGCGATCCTGTTCTTTTGGTCACGACCCAAAGCTCATGACCATAGGTGAGGGTAGGGAGCAATGAATCCAAATTTGGTGGAGGTCGGGAGAGAGTTCCTACAGCCATCTGGAAAACATGGTGGAGGGATTGTCATGGTCTGAGGCTGCATTTCAGCCGGTGCTGTTGGGGAACTTGTCAAAATTGACTGTTTTGAACACAGAAAAGTACTTTGGGAATAAATTCTGACATTCGGTACCATCTGCAAAGACAGTGGCTTCATTTTTCAGCATGACAATGATCCCAAGCACACTGCCAATGCAGTAAAGGCAAACCTGGATAGAAAAACAGGCAATGTAGCGGCTCAATACTATTGAAGCAGTGTGGGATCATATTGACAGAACAGAACAAAAGGCAGTCGATATCCAGAGATCTGTTTTACTTGATATACTGTTTGTCCAGTTATCTTTGCACATTTTAATATATCACGGCTACTTTTGCATTTTCCTACCAAAATCTAAAGAAGTAAGGGCTGGCTCAAGACTTTTGCACAGTTGTGTCTCAGCCCTGAGCTTAATTGGTGACACACCTGTCAGAGATGCATGCAGATGTCTAGTGCAGATGAGACATTAGCTAGCCTGCGTATGCAAAGTTTGTGTGACTTGAAGTGTGCGAGTGGCTCTGAAATATAAAAATATCACAACTGGAATCTTCTACATTTCTGAAGTTCATGTGTGAAAATGGCTTCAGACGGCCACATCTGGAAAATCACAGGTATAACCACTGACCCACTAAATGCAGCATTAAGGTTGCTTAGCATGAATTTTTATTAATGGTGCTTTAAAGGGTCTCTTAGTCAGTTTTCTTTGCCTCGTGTCACTTCCAATACGGCCTCAAGGTAACCAGATATCTGAGAGGCCTTGTGGGTGCAGGGTGTTTGGTACTGTTACAAATGCATTGTCACTTTTCCACACTACACTGAACACTAAATGCAGAGTGTGATTTGTGTACATGAACATTTTGGAGAAGAAGTTTGTGCCGTGGAAGAATCGCACTGCAGGACCCATGTTCCTCTCTCCTTCGACCTCACCTGTTACACTCTGGGATACTCTTTGGGAGTCAGTGGTAGGTTCCCATGATGGAAAAAACACCACTCAGGGGCTTGTATTTTCATTTACGACATGGAAACTGTGCACAATTCAAGGAAGTGCCATTTCTTATGAGGCCCATTGTCTTAAATGGCATTCAGCCCAGAACTATGCTGCTGTTTCCCCCCTTTCAGCCACAACTCCACTAGTCCTGATGTGACTGACCTACCTGGCCAGTTCCAGGGTCACTCATTCATAACCTCCTTCCCAAACCATCCCGTGGCCTTCCTCTGATTTTCTCATTTCAGAGATTCCTTCCATGGCCAGTTCTTCCATCATAGGAAGCCAGGTCATTGCTGGCATTTTAACTGCAGCCTCGATCATAGAATTAAAGTTTTTGTTTTACTTGAAACAGTTAAAAAACATTCTAAGCAGAGAGAAGGAAGGATCTTCTTCCTGTAATATATATTTGATGGAATTTGAATATATACCCACACACACTCTCACACTGCCTAGCCAAAAAAAATAGGTACGAGCCTCCAACGTGGGTGATTATCTTTCAGCTGGCAACAAGTTATTTAACCCCAATGGGTGCAATAAGCTGCTTCTCATTTCTTAAACAACCATGTCAAAGACACATCGCATGGTTGTGGAAAATATGTCAGTGTGTTTGAGAAGAGTCAAATCATTGACATCAAGCAGAGAAAACATCTGAGGAGGCTGCAGAAACGACTAAAACTGGGTTAAGAGCTGTCCAACACATTATTACAAACTGGAAGGATGGTGGGGACCCATCGTCTTCCAGGAAGAAATGATCGTGATCGGTGATTACTTAAATGTTTGGTGAAATCACATCGAAGAAAAACAACAGCAGCACTCAGGGCTGTTTAATAGTGAAAGTAAGAGCATCTCCACACACACAGTGAAGGAACTCTATGGATTGATCAGCTGTGGAGCCTTAAAACCACTAATCAGTGAGGCTAACTGGAAAAAAGGCTTCAGTTTGCTCAGGACCATAGATTGGACTGTGGAGCAATGGAAGAAGGTCATGTGGTCTGATGAGTCCAGAGTGATGGGCACATCAGGGTAAGAAGAGGCAGGTGAAGTCATGCACCCATCATGCCTAGTGGCTACTGTACCAGCCTGTGGGGGCAGTGCTGGTCCAGGTTCAGCAACAGCATGTGCTCAAAGAATGATGTCAGCTGACTACCTGAATATACTGAATGACCAGGTTATTTATATATATATATATATAAAATATACAATTTGCATGGTGTTATAGTTTAGCATAGGTATTTGGATCTCAGTGGAATTTGCACCATGTTATTGCAATAAGCTTTAATCACAACATCTGTGTCTCTGTTGTGGCACTTTTTATATTATTACTTTTTATATATTTAAAAGTTATTGCCTAAAAAAGTCTGCTTCTCTGAAGAAAAGCTCTGACTCAAGTCTGTGGAAGATCTGTTCTCCATAATTCATACTCTGCCTACAGTTCAAGTCATAAATCCTTCTCAAATGCATGAATGTAGGGCAGCATCTATATCTACCATATCAGTGTGAGTCATCTTCATATGAAGAGGGATACAAGATTAAATCAAGATGAGATTTTATAAGTTACTTGGATTTTAGTTTCCATAGTTTTTCATCCTAGTAGAGCAATGAAGAGAAACATAAACTGAAGCTGTTTGCAGCTTAGCAGAAGTCTGCGTCTGGTTTTATGCACGGATTACATGTCATCACTTTTACTAAGTCAGCATACTGTAGCATAACTGTAGTGTAATGCCCAAGTCCAGTGACAAGTACAGTTAAACCTGTTCAGTAGGGTAGCATCTACAGTATTTCCATGGAATCATATCTGAAGCTTATCACGAGCACCCTGCTGGCCTTCACATGAGGTTAAAAGGTAAATGTTTTGGCTGACTGGCTGATAAATAACCCATATTCATTCTGTTTTGTGCTCCACAGAAAACAGGATGCATATTCAGATTAGATATTGTGATATCCTGATTACATCCATGTGTTTCATTTCAGACCTGTGCTCCACTGCCAACCAACCTTGAAGTCAAATCCATGTTCCACTGTCTTGTAAACTGTTGCAGGATTCACCTTTCGAAATATCATGAAGAAATCTATCAAATTTAGAAATGCAAACCTCTAGTCCAAGAAAATTCAGTGTGCATCTTTGTCTTACACTACACAGACAGACAACCAATCACACTCACACCTATGGGCAATTTCCTCCTCAGCCCCACCCGGTCACAGCAGATGACTGCCCCTCCCTGAGCCGGGTTCTGCTGGAGGTTTCTTCCTGTTAAAAGGGAGTTTTTCCTTCCCACTGTCGCCAAGTGCTTGCTCATAGGGGGTCGTTTTGATTGTTGGGTTTACTCTGTAATTACTGTAGGGTCTTTACCTTACAATAAAAAGTGCATTGAGGCGACTTTTTGTTGTGATTTGCCGCGATTTAAATAAAACTGAATTGAATTGAATTCAGAATCACCAGTTAACCAGTTTTTTTGCAGTTTGTGAGCTTACACGTTCATTAACTCCACATCTGCCCTTCTGTGACAAGTTTAAATGTCTGCGGTGAAAAATAATGACTGAAATGTGCTGTTGTTGGTGGTGTTTTCCTCAAAACAGCCACAGGAGGCAACAAAATCACAAAAACTCTTTAAATACCATGGAGGATCAAGACTGCGGTATTTAAAGAGTTTACATGCACATCTGCTAGTTTCACAAATGCACATGTGGATAAATCCACCATCTCAGTCCACACAGTGCTGCTTCTTTGAGAGCCAACCAGGACACAAATGTGATTCGTTAAATGCACCTGAAGATCATCATACCTTACATTCTTTAGTTGTTGTCATGACTGCAAAATAAGAAACAGTCATTAAACTTGAGAATATGTTTGAAGCACCTGAAGGAAGGAAAGGAATGGAGCCGTGGAGTCAGAGCGGTCTGATAGCATTCTTGAATCATCATGCAGGAGAGCAGTTCATGCACGCTGTGGACAGAAGAAACACACTAATATACGTAAAACAGCGATGGGCTGCACTGGGACACACTGTGTTTTCATTAACTTTGTGGAAAAAAAAAACATGAAGCAAGTTATTGATAGGATATTATAAATATAATATTTATGGTTTTAAAGGTTTCATAGTTCCTGCTTAAAAAGAGCAATCAGTTCTGTATCGTTGAGGTTAAACAGAAACACGCTGCATCCTGGAATCCTGAAACTGAAGATGAGCAGAAACAGCAGCCTCAGCAGGCATCTTAACACAGATGGTATAAATGCCAGCTCTGTGAGACTCCTATAACTCACCCCCCACATTCCTCCTGTGAGGAGCAAGGCGGTGAGCAGGAATGACTCAGTTTTATGGAATGTCATTATAGAGCAGGCCCTGCATTACAGGCTATGAACCAGCAGCCAACAGGAGCAATCATGTTTAAATGGTGCAGTCGGACAAGTTATGTGCATGTGTGGCTCTCAATCTTCTTTTGCTAGAGTACAAAACTTGCCAGTCAAGAATAAAATAAAGTTAGCTACAAATTTTTGAGATAAACTGTGTTACATTAAACTAACTGAACAGCAGTGACCCTCAATGAGGCTCACTGGGAGAAAGCTCCGCTACTCGAAATGATTTGCTACTTAAATTTAAGCTCTGTGTGAACTATGCATAGCTGAGATGATAAGAAAGCCGTCTGCATGAAATCAGATAGTTATTGTAAAAATGTAGGTTTTTAAACAAAACTTTAATTTAGTGACAAACAGAAGGAGGTTCTGCATGGATCGGTAGAGAATAGACTGAATGCAGATGGCTTAGAAAACAGCCTGATGGTAAACTATGGTCAGCAAGTGAGGAAATATCTTTTGGAAGTACATTGCTCATTCCCTGAAAGAATGAAGAAGCAAAGAACTGACGAGGAGCTTCACACCTTGGCACAGTTTTTATCTAAGCTGAGATGTCTGTCTCAGCTTAGACAGCTTCCTTCTTTTTCTCCTCTCTCCCATGGTTTCTCTAAATGTTTTACAGATCATCACCATCAGTTCTTCTCCATAACAGGATCCTCCTTGTTTCTCAGCATCCTGACAAATGTGGAGGACACATCCATGAGGACGCACCTCATGGATGTGTTTTGGTGTGAATTACATTACATCTGCACCATTCCCTCAGTTTAGAAAAGATTTTCTTCATCCTCCTCCCTGCCCAAAGGCTGGACAAATACACCTGCTGATGTATGGATCACATGGCTATTCTTCTTCTACGTCTCTTAGGGTTCATCCTGACTCGAGATCCCTTTTGTGGCACAATCTGACTTATTCTGTCTCTCTTAATCTGATCGTCAGGCTGTCAACATCCTGATGCCATATGAAGGCAGGAAACATTCAGCTGCAGTGTTTCTATGAGTGCTTACCAATATCCTGTAATTACATACTGTGAAGCACACAACTTCCATGATTTTATGTGTGAATATGATTACAACTGAAGTACCGTGTAGAGTTCATTAGTACTGTTGAACATACTAAAAGAGAGGAAAGAGGAGAAGGAAGGAAGAATGCTGAGATGAAAAGAACTAAGATAAGCTTGTAAACCATAACTAAAATTAAGCAGTTTCCTCCCAAAGGACGTTTTAAGAGATTTTCTTTCTTGGGTTAACAGTAAGGTCAGTCAGTTTTTTATGCATCCAGCAGGAGTCACCCTTCCCTATAAGCAAATGCTTTATCATTTGGAGCTCCTATACTGGACCAAGTGGCCTGTAGGTAGGATTTCATGGCTAAAACATCTGAATGTGGATGTGGAATCCATGTTTTAAAATAGCTTTCACTTTGCATGTCTGATTATCTTAACCTGTCCAGCCAGTGTTTTTACAGTGCTTGTAAGAACTTTCACATCTGTCTACTTTGCCAGACTTTTCTTTGAGCTTAATAATATCTCAATTTGTAAGTTTATTCTCAATGAAAATGAGATCGGGTCCTGCAAAGATCTGAATGAGCACCCCTGATTAGCAAACACAATCTATGCTAGTTGCCAGGAAGCCGATGCTGCCACTGAAGCTCAGACAAGCCCACACAGCTTCACTGTGTTTTTGTTTCTGGAACTCTATTGTCAGTTAGCCAGTAACAACACAGAATATTCCATAATATTACTGCAGTAATAGGCTTATTATTATAAGCCAAATGGCAGGATCAGTCTGACAAAGATGAAAGGAGGCTAACTCTGAGTACAGCTACACCTAAATGGTTTAAGCTCTGTGTTTTCCTCCCAGTTTAAAGTTTAAATTTGCCAAAAGAGTGTTTAATATAAAGATAATAAAGGTATTAAAGGAACAGCTCAGCATTTTGGTTAATTAAATTATTCACAGGCCTAGAATGGAAAGATCATTACACCATTATAGTGAGCAATGTCGAGCCCCCAACCAGACTCTTGATGTGAAGGTCAGGATCTCTTACTGCCACAATGAACGGTATGGCTGTGTTTTGGGAGGTTTCTCAATATGATTTTCAGTGTGTGGGATTAATATTATTCATCCATTCACCCACCTCACCTAGCTCCTTTCGATATGGCTCTACTCTGCACCCTATCTCTAAGGGACAGACCAGCCAGCCTTCAGAGGAAGCTGGTGAGGGTTGGGACATAGACTGACTTTTACACTCAGCTTTCTTCACCATGACAGATCAGGGCAGTGTCTGCATCACTGCGGTCCCAGTCTGTCTGTCGATCTCCTGCTTCCGTCTCCCTTCACTCATGAACAAGACCCTGTGATACTTCAACTCCTCCACTCAGGGCAGCAACTCGTTCCTGACCCGGAATGACCCTTTTCCGGCTCAGGACCATGGGCTCAGACATGGAGTTGGTGATTCTCACTTGGCTGTGAATTGTTCCAGTGTGAGCTGGAGGCCACCACCTGATGAAGCCAACAGGACCACATCATCTGCAAAAATGGTAACCCGAGAATAGAGAATTGGTCCAGCATTCAACGGCCAGGCTGTAAAACACAATTTTACCTAAACTGATCTTTTCCAAAACTCAACTAAGTATTTTTTGGTGTGTTAAAGAGTGACAGAAAATCAAGCTCCTAAACGAGACAAGGGCTGCTGTTTCATGGTCATGATTTACACCACTGTCACCAGTCCTGCCCTATGCAGACACATAGTGATAGTAACACAGTGATAGTAATACAGAAATCCTCTAGCTTGTTAAATTCTATACATGGTTATTATGATTACCCAATCTAATATATCTTTTTCCATATTTCTTGTCGTTTCATTCAAAGGGCAGCTTCTTCTTTCAGCTCTCCGAGCGTCCTCTTGTGTCATACCAACCATCTTCAATTGACCCAGTATGGAATTCTTATTCTTGATGATCCGTATATTCGATTTGGCAAAAATTTTATGCCCAAAGCCCTTCATGACGAAGCCTTCCCCATTTTTCTGGACATCGGACAGTTACTTGGAGAACTCCATTTTCTTGAATGGACCCCCCTCCCCTTTAAAAATATTCAACTTTGCAGCTGAAACATGTTAAAACACGGCTCTTCAATTGTGGATGTCAGGAACTCTTTTCCCAACCAAGTGTTCTTTCCCTCGCTGTAACAAGCCTTAATAAACTCCACTCCACTAAAGCCCTTCACACCATTTTGATCCAACAATAACATGTCATCTCTTCTCTGGTAGAACCCCTGTGCTGAAGCCCCATAGATGCATTCACTCCCAGTCACTCAGTCTTTTAATTTACCAGAACAAAGTTTGTGCCAGTGAGTACTGTTGTTTGATCCTGCTATTTAGGTCCTACCAGAACCTCATTATAACACATTATGACTCAAAGTGAATGACTGAGGCTATAAATTCATCAGAAGATGGTTTACTGATGTCAGGGCTGAGGGCCATTTTCCTATAGACATCTCAAAGTCTTTTTTTTCCACCACAGGAGTCACCTCCTGGTGGCCTCTGAAAGAAACACAGATTTAAGACACTTTTCTGAGTGATGCTGGTTTCCTACCAGCTTCACAACAACAACAAATTTCCTAGATGGCACAAGTGATAAAGGAACCAGTTCCTCTAAAGTCCTTAACAAAAAAGCAAACTGTAAAATTCTTTAGTCAAGGTAGGAACACTTTGGGAAGCGTACATACAGGTCGTATTTCAGGGCCTGCAGAAATGACGGAGAGGAGATGTTGACATTTTCTTTTGGAGTGTTTGTACATTTTAAAGATCTTATGTTAGTGGCTTCACCTGCATGTAAAGCCTATAGACAAGCAGGCAGGCTTGGGTGAAAAGATATGAGTACACATGTAAAGCTGGAGAAACTTGAAATTAATGGAAACCATAATTCAAAATCTTTTTGATTTAGGTAGCTCGCCCTTCACCAAAGCTTAATTGTCTCTAATACAAGAAGTAATTACTTAATTCTTTACTAGAAAAAATATTAAATGAATTTTGTGTTGACAGTGGAAAGAGCCCTGCTTATTTCAGCAGGATTACTGCTATCACGTTGACTCTGGGTTGCCTGGTTACTGTTTGTACTTCATGATAAGTCACCAGTTAATGATTCTGTCTTACAGCTGGCAATGTTTGTTTCAGTTACACATGCTGATAAGCTGTGTTTAGAGTCATCTGAAATATAATCTCTTTGCTCTGTGAGTCCTTGCATGTCCATGTTTAAATTAGCTCATTTTTCAAAATTCATTGGTGCCTTGGAATTTGGTGCTCCCTGGTACCTTATATCTCATATTTAGATAAGCAGAGTCATTTATTATGTCAAATGTCAGAGGACTGTAACACGTGGTAAAAGAGTGCATAAATGATACTGGTGAGAAAGCAGTCACTCGAGGTACTGTGGAAGCACTTCAGGCAGTGGGATAGTATACCTGGGTGGGTTTGTACACCCAAAGGAAGCTGAGCTGCATGGACTGGATGTGGTTGCAGATACTGTTTTTTTTCTGCAGGATAAAAACTCTAAGTTATGACCAATTTGATTCACATTACTTTATATTTATATACATGAATGACATTAAGCGAACAAAATAATCAGACATTAAACTTAAAGGTTTGCCACCAGCAGCACAGTACAACGAAAAATTGTTAAAATTCTTATGTTTGTTTTTAAATCCTTGCACAATCTTGCCCCACCTTACCTCTCTGAGCTTCTCTCAGTTCAGCAGACCAGCTGCTCTTGGAGGTACCAAAATCAAGAAGGAAGCTCAGAGGAGACAGGGCTTTCTCTATAGTTGGTCCGAAGTTATGGAATGACTTGCCTTTGCAGGTTAGAGAGGCCCCTCACTGTCCACTTCTAAAGTTCGTCTTAAAACCCATCTTTTCTCCTTGGCTTTTAACTCCAGCAGGACCTAGTTTTAAATTGTTTGTTTTGTATTGTTTTTAACCTGAACGAGTTATTTAATTGTTATTTATTTGTGTCTTAATTGTACAGCACTTTGTGTCAGCTGTGGTTGTTTTAAAGTGCTTTATAAATAAAGATGGTATGGTATGGTATGGTAAAAGGTCACATTTACAATGCATGCAATTATTTTAAGCCTAGACTGCCACTCATGCCTGTTGCAAGACTTCTCATAACAAGTTTCCCTTTCCTGCCATTGTTAACACAGTCTTCCTCCTTTCCATGGTGCAGGCTGAAAAAGACTGCAGATAAAGTAATCAGTGTATCACTCAAGGTTACAGTGCAACATGATGACATGATGATGGTGATTTTCAGGATTATAGGGCACTCAACAAAATGATGATTTAAAAATGCTAAATTGAGGGGCATTATGTATTTTTTAATTTCCCTCAATAGGTCCTTATGGGTTTGGCTTTAACATGTGCATCAATTTTCCGTTTTTGCTAAATGGTCTTTTGGAATTTCTAATGTGCTGTTGGATAGCAGCGGCATTCTGAGAACAAAGGAAACAGTATCTCGTCCTAACTGCATCATTACTTTATGTGCATGACTCATTTCAACCATTTACACAGTCAGCTGTTTTTTTTTCTTCTTCTTAACACCGACAATTCATTGCGTTCAAAGAAAGGATTTGCTCAAGGAGAAGCAACAGTTGACAATCTGCAGCCCTTACAAAAGACTGATTGTAAGAGGGAATTATTTGCTGGAAACGATGACAAGAACTCTGAGACCGACAGTCTCAGAATAAACACTAAATGTACACAAATTTCTCACTGTTTTGTTACAGTTTTCAGCAACAACATTGTTTCACATGAATGTAAATGCTAATGCACAAGGCATCTGAGAAGGGATTAGAGCAAACCAATAGTAACCAAACAAATTTGCAATCTGTCAACACACCGGTGCAGCAAAGATGTGCCTAACTTCTAAAAACATGCTTTATTAAGTATGCTTGTGACCTTTTGTATTTGTGTGGCTACAGATAGACGTTTGTGTTTCAGATAAACTACAGTATGGGTATGGGCACATGCAGTGCATGTATATATGCTATTGGCACACACACACACGCACGCACACACACACACACACACACACACACACACACACACACAAACATGAACGTTTAACTCGTGTCGTGGAGCAGCACTCTGAGACGAGTCAGTGTGGGTGTTTTAGTTAACATTCCTCATATATCTTCCTAAAATATTGTGGATTAACCTAATGACCTGTGTACATCCTTGTTTCCAAGATGGTGGTGTGCAAGTAGTCACCCCCCCCCCCCCCCCCCCCACCCCCCCACACCCTCCCCCCCCCCAAAC
>VOQJ01045383.1:0-11851 GCA_015052665.1 Apistogramma diplotaenia | reverse complement strand
CCCTCATGGGTGAGTATGTTCCATGACAGAGGTACACACACATTACAACAAACATGATAAGAATTTGTGTGTGCGTGGGTGTGTTTGAGTTTATATGTATATACATGTATTTATGAATGTGTGTATGTATATGTAACATAACCTTTTCTATTATGTTTTTTTTTTCCTATATACCCTCTTTTTCCTTCTGTCTCCTTTTCTATCTCCCTCCTCCCGCCCCTTCCTTACTGCCTGTCTGAACAGCCATGAAATAAAAATAAAAATAAATATACAAACATTACAAGATTAGCTTATATTAATAATGCTATTCTTGTAAAAGCAAATACGTCTGGTACAACAATGCATTCAGAACATTATTCTGTTTGCAAAAACTGCCAGACATGACAGGCGCAAAAAAAAAGTCCTGCTCCTGACATGGCTGCAAAAGTTCACTGATGTAGGTAGGTGACTGGCCATGCAGTTGAAAACCAGAACTTTAAACTGAAATCTTTATTTAATGGGAAGAACACAGCGCAGAGGTAGGAGGCAGGTGAGCTTTGCAGCAGCATTTATATAGAGACACATTACAACACAATTCAGATCCTACAATATCTGAGGGAGAACCTCAATGAAAACCTCAGAGAGCAAATATTTAATGGTGGTTTGGAGGGAAAAACTCAATTTTAACAAGAAGAAGCAGTCAAATGGTCTCAGGGAGGGGCAGCCATCTGTCACAATAATGACACCTATTAGTCATTAATCATTAAATGTCATTAGCCCATGTGACAAAATACCTTTTTTGTTGGTGTTTAGTAAAGAGGGTAGTGATGTACCCCTACCAATATCAAATGAGAGCTGTTACGTCCCTACCAATCAGAAACCAGTGACACGGGGACCCAGATAGATTCAGCACCAGACTGAGGCCCTTGTCTTTAAGCATGTACAGTACATTGCAATTCAATGTCGGTAGCTTTAAAAAGTAGATATATCAAAAAGATGAAGGTCCGCTGTGATGTTTGTAGACAAGGCCAGCGAGTCAGCGCAGGTTGTGTCCTGGATCTGTTCTGTCTCCCCTCTCGTCTGAGCCACAGCAAAGTGTTTTTTGCTCAACTTGCCAGTGTGCCATTTACAGAGCCCCACAAACCCACTTCTCCCCTCTGCCATTTAAATCACACTGAGCTATGCTTTTTGTAATTGCAAGAGCAAACAAGTCTTTTAATAGCACCTCGCTTCTCCTTCTGTCATTTAAACTGGCTTTGATTACAAGTCGTTTTCATTTTCCTGTAAACAAACGTATGTAGACTAAATAAGACGAGGTTAAAATGTTGTGAAATTTGTTACTATATGTAAAATACGAGGAGGGGATACTTCTGGTTTCAAAATGTGCAGCTTCATGCGTGACATGATCATCATCTCCTCCTACAGCAGCCCATAATTTACAGCTGCTGTTCAACAAATTCAAGATGGGGCTTTCAAATGGAGCTGGGTCTTTTCACCCTTCAGAAAGCACCAGCTGTAGGAGAAAGCACTGCCTGAAAGTGGAGGAAAGGAGGGGAAGAAGGGAGAGATGTGAGAGTGGGGGGTGCTATTAATTTCGCTCTGTCATTCACAGTTCTACAATGAATTGCAGCTGTGGCTGCAGATAAAAACTGAGCTTTTCTCTTTCTTCTTCTTGGGTGATTATCTCCAGTCAGGTGCCCGGGTGGACGTATGATCACAACACAGAAAGAGAACGAGGACAGAGGCGGGAAGGGAGAAGGGGGACAGGAGCAAGGGCAAGTAGAGGGGGATGAGAGAGTTTGAGGATTAAATTTTAAAACAATAAAAGAGGAAAAGAGGAGATACAAAGGAGGCAAAGAGAAGGCAGAATTGTTAATGACCAGTAATAGAGAGGATATCTGAAAGAGACTGAAACCTACTTGACAGTCTAGAGCTTTAACCAATGATTATTTCATTACTGACCAATAAGAAAATTTATTTCTAAATGAACTACAAAAAGATGTATAAAAAAGTGGGGTTGCAATGAAAATATAAAACCATTTTATATTTTGATGCCTTTACCGCTAGTGAGACTAATGATGGAATTTCAATGTTTTGTTAGGATGCAATGATATTTACTTATAAATACTTAAAAGTAGGTACACTAGAATAAAGGCTAACAAGTCAGGACACAAAGAAATAATTATATCATAATCAATTTTAAGTAGTGTGTAATACATTTTAAGCAATATATAATTTCCTGGTAAATTAGCAAAAAAACAAAAAAAAAACAAACAAAGAATATTTCTCCGTCTTACAGCAAATATGCTGTACTTTTTGGGGCACAGGTGGTATTCAGAGTATATCTTTTTCAATCTGGTAGCACTTTGTAAAAAGAACATCAAGCAATTTATGCTTGTAAATTTAATCTAAGTCATTTAAACATCTGGCAGAGTCCTAGATATTTAACTCCTAGTGGGGGCTGTCCCTTGGAGGTGGTTCTGAGCACATAGTCCCACTATGGGTTAAATACCATGGGACTATGTGCTCAAAACTGTAAAAGCCTCTTGGATGAGACAACAATACCATAATACCAATAAACTAATAACAGGAAGCAAAGCTAAACACAAAGCACAAGGAGCACGAGACTATCAAAATAATACAGGAAGTGACAAACCAAGGAACACGTGCATACTTTACACTGGAGACTAAACAGACAAAAGGAGGGAGGCTGGGGGAAGCTAAACTACACATGAGACACAGGAGAACTAAACACAGAAAAACCACAGCACAGAGACACAGGAAAATAAACAATCTCAGAACAAGGGAAACTCAAGTGACCGAATGACAGAATACTAGAATACAAAAATGACAAAGCAAATCAAGACTAATATAAACACTACGAAACACAAGAAAATGCAACACAACAGAATCTCCTAAAAAACATCACAAAACTCTGGGCCGCAGGCCCAGGATCATGACAGTTACACTTTGTTACACTTTTCACAAGTGCTTGGAGTGGTGCATTTTTTGGCACCTCTTCTCCCATGGCATCATACAGATAATGCTGCATGTTGACCAATTTGTATTCTGTCTCTGATTCTATAATCTTCAAATCTCACAAAGTGAACTATCCTTCCAGTTCTTCCTCTTACCTTCATCCTACTCAGGGTTGGGTGGGTGGAGCCTAATCAAGGTGTATAGATGAGGTGAGGTCCTGACTGAACTACACTAATGACAGTGGCAGTAATTTTACTATATTCAGAAGAGGTGAGCGTGAGGGTTACAGGACAACATAGAGAGCTGTGAGACCAAAATGTAATAAGTCAGCAGTGAGAGTGGTATCTGGATTGTGTGAGAGGAGAGAACGGGTAAGGAGCAGATATGGAGGTGTTTAATATTGTTTGCTGTTTATCTCGGCTAAACAGAAGCACACGATAGAGATGCTTATCTCGAGCACCAAAGGGTGAAAAACATTTCAGATCACGGTGGAAACGCGATACACAACATTCAAGATTGAATTAGGGAGAGGTGCAATCTGATAACCTGAATTCTTTCACTGCAGAAATGGCCAGTTTTTATAGGAATGTAGAAGGCATGATAACATGATGAATGAAATGCAAGAGCATAATTTCCTTACATCTAATCAATTAAAGTATTCTTAAGCAAATAAAAAGGATTTAATCCCCCAAATTAATTGTATGGTAGCCTCCAGTTATGTAAGGTACATGTTTATTATTCTGAGCGCATCAGTGGACAAAGTGGGTGCCATGAGAAGTGGATAAGGATCAAATAAATGTACAGGATCAAGTCAGGAAAATAAACAACAAGCTGGTGCAACATAAACAAGAAACATTCTAAAGTCATAGAAACAAAACAAGAATCCAAAAACAGGAGAGTGGGAAATATGGAGAACAGTTGGATGGATCATGGAGCGTGTGGTAGCTGACTTGGGGCAGCACGGTGGCGTGGTGGCACTGTTGCCTCACAGCTAGAAAGTCTGGGTTTGAACCCGCATTAGCCCGAGCCTTTCTTTGTGGAGTTAATTAGCAATTCTAAATTGTCCATAGATAGGCTGGTGACCTCTACAGGATGTGCCCTGCCTCTCGCCCTATGACAGCTGGAATAGGCTCCAGGCTTGAGATGAAGATGACTCAACTTCTTGAAAACATTTCATTTCTAAAACCTGATGGACCACCCCCTAGTGACATTGTTCCCTTGGGTCACATGATCCAAGGTAACCTACACCTTGGCTCATGTGGCCCATAATCACTCACCCTAACCCTACCTGGGACTCTTCATCAGTTTTTAAAACTGAGAGAGGCCACTTGGGTAAGAGGAAGCGCTGAAATGTCTTCATGAGCCAAAAATCAGTCTGGTTGGTCACACAAAAACTAACACTAAACATGACAATAGAGAAAGAGGGTGTACAGTGTTAAATATAGCTGGAAGTGGCTACAGTGTAGCATCATTATCTCAAAATGTCAACCAAGAAATCTGATGCTGTAATAATCCTTAAATAAAGAAATACTCAAGGACTGTATTATATACATAGTGAGGACACAAGCATTTTTAACAACCGCTGCATTCGCAAAGCTCTCAGCATTGTGGATGACCCATGTCATCCATCACATGGACTTTTTACTCCCTTCCCACCTGGGAGGAGGCACTGCGGCCACCGCACAAACACAACCAGAGTGCGCAACAGCTTCTTTCCACAAGCCATCAGGCTCCTGAACTCCAGCCTGAACTGATGGACACGGACACACACAAGCAAACACACACACGACAGATTCTGACACACACATGACAGACAGATACACGCACACGTGATGGACTGAAATGCGCACATGACGGACTCTGATCAACGTGTACTTGTATATATCTGAAATGAAAATAAACCTCTCAACTCAACATACCTATTTCAAATTTTTTTTATTAAATGTACAAAGGTTCACATTATATCTAACAAAGGGGGTTGTTGAACCTTTGGAAGACTCTCTTGAGGTACTGAAAAGCCTGTAATATCTGGAAAGGTGTGCATGTTGTGTGTCCACTTGCCCTCTGCAGTCGTGCATGTGCTCCTGAATGTTCTGCTCAGACAGGACAAGGGGGAGCTCAAAAAGCAATCGGTGGTGAAATGTAGAGACACAGGAGGAGGAAGCCTGAGGGCCCGTGTCGAGTCGGAGTCAGAGAAGTCGAGCTTATTGACAGGTTTGTATGAGATGTGTTACTGCAGTCGCCCTCAGGGATGTCGCTCACTATAGAACAACTGAGGCAGAAAACAACTGGAGAGATTAACTTCGGCGTGTCAATGAAGGTGAATGAAAGATGCACTCAAGGGAATAACAGAAACACACTCGCGTGACACTTGGATCACTACTGCTTTTACAGTCTTTTGATAAGACCTGTTGTTCACGTTGATGATGGGCTGCTTTATCAATAATCAATATTTTCTTACAACAGTTTGTAGAGAAATATGGTTTTAAACCAATCAAGACAATACGCATCCCATCATACTAGAAAAATAAATTACAAAATAAACAAATAAAATAATGCTTACTGACAGAAAAATCCCGTAAAAACACCAAAATCATCTAAGACACTGACATGTGTGTAACTTCAGCATTAATCTAACAGCATCTAAGCTCTTAAACATATCAGCCAGTGCAGTTTGTCTCACAGCATCTTCCACTCTGCTGGGTCTACTATCATTTTTAGCTTGTGAGTTCATCTGTGTATGTTTGTGATGGAGCTTTCCCATCACAAGACAAATAACATAAATACATGACATAAACCTCTTATGACAACATAAATGAAAGTGAAATGTCCCAGAAGGGCGTGAATGTTTAGGGGTTAACAGGATGCAGTTTAAACAGGAATATAGCACCAGCAGAATGTTTTTAACGGAGCAGGCCATTTTCTTTAAAGTTTTTACATTGGACCAAAACTGTTCCTTCTCTTTCCATATTTTTACTCTTTAGCATTGTAGTTTAGCATAATTAACAATTAAAAAGAATCCTTATTCATCTTATGGCAGGTGTAGCCCCTCAGTTCATCCTCTGTCTGAAACAAGTTGTTTAAGCTCCCCTTCCCTTTAAACCAACTTTCATCTGATTGACTGCATGTTGCAAACAGAAGGTTTGAATAGCAGAGGGGTGGGGCTGCTTGTATTCAAATCCAAAGATGATGTCTCAGATGACCTAATTAAGGATATCTGACATCTTACAGACCCAAGGGTGGAAAAACAGGCATCTCGAGCTGGTTGAACTCTGAGTTTTCTTGTCTTATAGGATTTTGTCCACAACTGTAATTTTATACATGCGATAGTTTTTGCCATTTGATAACTGAGCAGCCACTTAGCTGTATAAGAAAGCAGAAGTGGCTGAGATTAGACTGAGACTGAAGTGATCCACTGCTTTACTGACCTAAAGTCTAAAGATAGACCAGTCATTGGCCTGGTGCTGCAGAACAATTATAGCACTCGAAAGACAAAACACCTTTTGAAAGCCAGGCCTCAGTATTTGCGCAACGTCTCACACATCAGCCCAGAAATCAATAGTAACATCCATTCTCCTTGTGTGTGTTGCGAATTTTTGTGTGTTCCTGTGTGTGTGTGGCTCCTGTGGCTGAGCTCATGATAAGTGCTGGAGTATTTTTCTTTTTTTTTTCTCCCGCTCTTGATTGTGCTGCTGACAATAGCAGTTAATGATAGCCCAGAGTGGCTGCACGGTTTGGCTGCTGGGGGGATGGGAGGACACGGAGGGGAAAAAACCATTTTCAAAAGCATACATGGTTTTTGTTCCTAAACCTGTATGCAACATGGCCAGCGGTTGCCTCTATTAGCCTGCAAGCACTCTCCACGAGCACGGCGAGTTTCAATTAAATCAAAGCTGTTTGAAGGCCTGCCGACATCACAGGGACGGAACAAAAAGCTTTCAGCAGGTTGTGAATGTAGTCAATTGCAAACAAGATGTGCATTTCAATGAATCATTCAGACTGGATGGGGAGAGGAAATGGAGGGGTTACGCTAATAAAAACACTGGGATGTGTTAGAATAAACAAAGCATTGCAGCTAATTTAAAAAATAAGGGATTCCCTGTATCACTCACCTGAATTTGTCTCATCTACAACCTCTTGCTAAATGAAATATAGCAATTTACACTAACAGTAGAAACACTTAGCATACTTATAAGCATAAAGGTTAGCAAATGCAAGTAACCTCTGGAAAAAAGATACAATAAAATATTCTCCTAATGGATAAAAAAAAACTGCAATCACTCTTCGGCTGTTCATGTTTTTCTTTTGTACATTCTTAACTGATTTTAACAGGTTTCTATACTGTACAAACTCTTAAAAAATTAAAAGCATTTTACCTGCAGGGATCACATCCTCAATTAGACTGGCTGTGTTTCCTGAAAGAGAAGGGTGGTTGGAATAAAGACAGATCCTGGGCGGGCAGATCCCCAGGTACTAATGAAAACATCAGAATTAAGAAAAGGTGAGGTGGGGCACAAAAATCTGAAGAAAACAAACCAGCCTGTAGTGTAGAAAGGCGTGTGTATGCCACGTTCCAGCTACCTCGGAAATCGGAACTTGGGAGTAACGTCGCTCCCAATTTAATCCGTTCTAGTTGTAAAGTTGGGAAAGCATGAAAAACATGATTTGTTTTGCGTCTTAGCAAGGTAGAGCCAATCGTGCATTACCAGTAATACAGCAGAATACTTGTCTTTTTGCACTTAAAAACACTGGTGCAGCACATTCATGGGTAGAGCCTGCTGAGTGCTCTGAGTATGATTAATATAGAGAGTCAAAAATACACAACAGTGGCAGGACAGATGAAACTTTTAACACTTAACACTTCTGTTTATGTTCACTACTATCATTTTGGAACGTTAACTTGGGTTGGTGAAGCTACTCTGACTCCTGAAATTCAGATAAATTCAGATAAATAAACTTGTTAGTAATGACGTTTTACTTAAACAATATGCAGATAGATAGATTGGAGAAAGTTTGTTTTTTTAAATATTATTTTGTTTATTTTGCTAAAGAAACAAAAATCAGATTCCTTCTTGTGCCCACATGTGCAGTTAAAGTGATCATGTTTATGTGGTAAATAGAAAGCTGCAGTTAGCACATCTTAGCTTAGCTTAGTTTAGCATAAATACTGAAAACAGAGAGAAATCCAACAGAAGTTGCTTATACAGACCCAATGGGGGAACCCAGTGGCTAACGCTCTGCTAACTTACACCTAGTTTATACTTATTGTTGTCGTGCTCGCAAAGGATAGTGCACTCTGAAAGTGATGTCACAGCTGCTGGCACCATTGTGTTGCACTTTCCCGCCATTTCAGTGAGGGCTTCGAGGGAGATGGTGCAACAGTTTCAACAGATCAGGCTTTGTGGGGAAAAAAATAAAAATAAAACTTTAGTGGGTTGCCTTGCTTCCTGCTTTGACTTCTACTCCTAAACCAGTACTGATATGGAGCGATTTTTTTCTGAGTGGCTGCACTTATCATTCAGGAGAAAACTGCAGGGAGTCTAGTGTGCCTCGAGTGCCAGTATAAACTGTTACAACTTGTTTAGGGTGGCCATGTTGGTTGTGTCGCTCACCAAGTGTGACGTTACCACAGCCATGTCCCACGAGTGTATCCATCTGTGTACAGGTTTCTGTTTGGACAGTGTACCGAGAGAGGTGTCCTTCAAAACTCCCACAGCAAGTCCTTGGCCTTGGATGACGCTGTGTGTTGGTTGAGTGCTCACAGAGTAGCCCAAAGACCATCTGTACTGCATGTTTTTGACACTGCCTCCTTCTGACAACAGTCTCTCTGTAGGTAGACAGCCAGTCCACGACTGCCTATGGACTGCCTTCGCGCTTCCACCGCTCAAGCATAATACAAGCATCATACTGGCCCCGAGGGCATAGTAGACCCAAGCCACCCAAGCAAGGTTGTGCGACAAGCACAATGATGATGATGATGATGATGATGTTTGAGACTACTACTACACTCGTTGTGTTCAGCTAGGTTAAGATCTGGTGATTTGAGTCACATATATTTTATACTCATCAAACCATTCACTGACCCCTCTTGCAATATGTATGAAGGCCATTCCCATCAGGGTAGAAATGTTTTATTACAGGATAATAAAACATTGATCAGGTACCCTATCATTTAATTCTTTCTATAAGGTGTCTACATAAAGTCATCTACATAAATAACAAATCCATGGAGTGGATAATATAAATCCATGCTCTGAAAAAATGTCCTTTAAACAGCACTTGCACTGAGCTTATCACGCTCACTGTTCCACTCAGCGTGTGTGTTGTGCTTCAGTATGAAACACTATGTGAACCTTTCAGCTCTCAGTCAAAGTGCAGCCTGATTGAAGCATGGGAATCCCTGCGAGAGCGACAAGATGTCACTGCTTTCATGACATAAAACTTTAATGAGAACAAAACTGTTACACATCCGTTAAGCAGCCACTGAGGTCTGGTCTGTTATTGACTTGACTCTTGGTGACAAGACCACACACACGCGTGCGCACACACACACACACAGAAAGAGAGACTCATAGAGAAAGAGTTAGACAATAAACGCATAAATAGGAGTTCTTACTGTGTTGCATTGCCATCCACTTTCATTTACACATGATTATGTCTGATAAAAATAGAAATGAATGCTTGATATTTAAGAGATTAATAGAGCATTTAAAATAATAATTAGCTCAGTTAATAGACTTCATGTATTTTGGCCCGAGGAAAGTGTCAGATGTAAACCAGATGATCAAAATCATTTGAGCTGTGAGAATAACACGCATGCCCAGGTCAGGACTTTGTTTGTTGATGGCTGAGATATTTTTTTACGCTGGCAGTGTGTGAAAAATCGATGGTATAGCTTTGTGCCAGCCCCGGGCCGTGCAGGTCCCTGCGGACTGGCTCCGTTTATTGTGCTCAAAAAAGGCAATTACAATGTTAATGTGTCGCAGCAGGAGAGTAAACCCGAGCCGAGTCGGCAAAGGGACGTCAAAGGTTGATGGAGAGAGCGGAGTCACCGTGGGTTAACAGCAAAACGACGTCTGGGGAGCGTTTTGTATCAAACACACAAGCAGGAGGAGAATGAATACACTCACCTATACATTCAGTTTAGATAGATAGATAGATAGATAGATAGATAGATAGATAGATAGATAGATAGATAGATAGATAGATAGATAGATAGATAGATAGATAGATAGATAGATAGATAGATAGATAGATAGATAGATAGATAGATTTCTCTGCTATTTGTCATTCTCGCGTTGACAGAAGCCACCAAGCAGGACTAATACAAACCCATTTCAGCGGAAGTCTCTCGGGAGCCCATAATAAGCCATTAAACAGGCGCATTAGGAGTAATGAAAAGGCTCTTAGTGGTTTACCACTGCATGCCACCTGGATTTCTCTCCGTGGAAGCGGGCGGCTTCTGACATTGTCTAACGGCTCGGCTGCAGCCAGTAAAATTTGATAATGTGAATATTTGAATATCTGTACGAGCTTTAAATGATTGATTTATAATTAAACCCTTAGATTGCTGCGAAAAGAAAATAGCGCCGTGGCATTGTGAATGATACAATAAAATGACGCAGTCACGTGTGGACATATTTTGATGAGGACCCTTTCTACAGAAGGCATCCACTTTGAGGGCCTCTTGTCCAAACAATGAGCTGATTTGATTGCTGGTGTTAGTTTAAGTGTGTGTGTGTGTGGTGGGGGGGGGGGTTAAAAGTAACCCCCAAAGTTAATGTGGCCCCTGTTTTTTGTCTAAGCTAATTTTGGAGCAATATTAAGAAAAACAAACATACAAAAAATAACTAAATAAAACTCCCAATTGAAATCAATGCGTGGTGGGGTAATTCAGAAGATTCTCTGCTATGATTGCTGTCCGTAAGGCCCTAAACCAATGAGCCCGCCCATCCCCAATAGATGAGCGGCTCCAAGGCTTCACAACGTCTCTGTGTCAATAATTAACCCACGGAGGCAAAAAAAAAAAAAAAGATATTTCAGGGCAGATTTACATTTTAAGGGAGCTGTACACCGGACTTCATATCGCACAAAGAAAATTATTCCTCTCTCCCTGCTTTCAAAACGGTTCACAGCAGACAGCGTACAATCCAGTCGGTAGCACAGGCAGAGCGCTACCTGTGATTGTGATGCAAATGTTAATGGACTCTGAGGTCCTCTGATTAGCCTGATGTGGGCTAATTTCCCTCCTCTAATCCCCAGAGAGCGAAGAGTGCCTTTTCACTGTCCCTTATTAATTGAGGAGTGTTGGGTGGTATTTTCTGCCTCGCTGGGCTGGTAGACAGACGCAGCATCCAGGCAATCATGGGTTAAATGGAAGGTAGTATTACACAGGATGGGTGTTTTAGTTTCCAGAAATCTTAACCATTTCTTACCCAAAATAGTCCCCACATTAATACCGATAATACGCGTCACTGTCTTGTCTCGACTCAGCTTGGATCGTGAGTTGCACGCCCGCGCGCACACACACAGTGCCACACTGTCATGCCATATTTTTTCATTGAAAACATTAATGGCTGAGGTATGGACGCAGCAGAAGCCTGTAGTGGATAATTGCAGACAGCGAAGCCATGGTAACATAAAACTCCTGTTAATCTTTGATGGCACCGGCTTGAAGACCTCAAAAGGCCCACATTAAGTATAATTTTCCTTTTCATTCTATACTGTACCTCATGGTAACCACCAACCCCCCTCCTCCCCGGTTTTTCCGGTTATGTGTTTGTTCAGCCTTTGTTGTTCTCGGAATGATGTGGGGAAAATGTTTTTCCTGCAATCGAAAATTATTTTGTGATTTTGTGACTCGAGGAAAAGATGGTGGTGGTAGTAGTGGTGG
>VOQJ01045380.1:13255-26160 GCA_015052665.1 Apistogramma diplotaenia | reverse complement strand
CGCGACCGGGCCCCGGATAAGCAGAAGAGAATGGATGGATGGAATATTTTTATATTCATTGTATCTCTCATTCACAGGAAATGTGGCCTTGGGTGGTAAAGCATCTCAGTCCAGCACTTACCCACACGCTAGGTCATCCGCCAAAAACGCGATTGATGGAAACCTTAATTCTGACTTTTCGGCGGGCTCGTGCACACACACTAATGAACAGGCCAGGCCCTGGTGGAGAGTGGACCTGCTTCAGTCCTAC
Source organism: Apistogramma diplotaenia (assembly GCA_015052665.1). NCBI lineage: Eukaryota > Metazoa > Chordata > Actinopteri > Cichliformes > Cichlidae > Apistogramma > Apistogramma diplotaenia. Next base: position 25,910 of record VOQJ01045380.1, on the reverse strand, counting down.
ATCATCACTTCTGTCTCCATCACCAACAGAGAAGACTGCTGTCGGCAAAGGCTCAAGGGGGTGGAGATTTACATCGGCAACTCCCTCAACAACAATGGTTTGGGAAACCCAAAGTGAGTAAATGCAGAGAAATAAGGAGATATCAGCAATATGGTTATTTTGTCTTTTGTTTTGTGTTTTCTTTCTTGTGGCTTTTTCCCATTTTAACCATTGCAGTGTTCGTTTACTTCTGTCTTTCTAAAAGGTTTGGTAGAAGCAGGAGGGGTTGCTGAATTATTACCTGCCCATGTTCAGCCAATCAGCAATCTATATGTCATAAACTGCAGATGCACTAATTTTGACCTAATTAATTTAATTAATGAGAAATGGTGTTTGGTACAGACTGTCAAGGGGAAAATAAAACAATAAAAAAACATGTCCCACCGTGACTCACAGGATAAACACCAATATACTGGTGTCATAAGCCTGGATTTGTTGTGTTATTACCGTGCTGGATATCAACTGTTCTGACATCTGCTGCTATAATAAATACATTTTTTCCTTCACACCTCCTGTTAGGGTTGCTACAATTTCTCAAATTCGTGCAGGCAAACCCTTAACCGCGACGTTCACCGACCGTGTAGAGGGGCGGTACGTAACTCTGTTTCTACCCGGTACACAAAGGGTCATGACACTCTGCGAAGTGGAAGTCTATGGATACCCTGCCCCAACTGGTAAAAAAATTAACTACTACATGAATAATCAATTTTAGGAGCAAGCTGTGGTATAATCCCAAAATTACAGTCTCATAAGGGGCGCAATAAAGAGTTAATATCACATTTTGACTGTTTTCATCATAATTTGGACAACAAATATTACAGTTACTCTTTTATCTTTCTTCTTTTTGCAGACGAGAATCTTGCACTGCAAGGAAAAGCCACACAATCCTCTCTATTTGCATTTGGCAATGCATTTAATGCCATCGATGGAAATCGGAACAGCAAGTGGGAAGAGGCGTCTTGCACTCTCACACAAAAATCAATGAGCCCCTGGTGGCGACTTGATCTGCGCAAAACACACAAAGTGTTTTCTGTTAATGTAGTAAATCAAGATTCTCTGCCAGAACGGCTCAATGGAGCCGAGATCCGCATCGGAGATTCTCTTGACAACAATGGCAACAACAATCCCAGGTTCTTTTAAGATTCTGATTTAAACTGAACTCCACGGAGAAATGATTCCTGCTGACCAAAATTAACTGAGTACATTTCTGTTTCATCTGCCAGGTGTGATGTTATCACAAGTACCGCTGGAGATGCTCTTGCTGAGTTCACATGCAATGGGATGGAAGGCCGCTATGTCAACATTGTCATTCCCAACAGAGAAGACTTCCTAAGTCTCTGTGAGGTCGAAGTGTATGGCTCTAGGCTGGATTAGGGAAAAAAGCAAAGAAAAAACTGCAACTTTTTTCTTTTATCTGTTTGTTGCATCTTGATAATGTGTAATGTTCCAAGCACAGGGCTGGTGCCACATGACCACAACACATGGAGATGATGTCCAAATCAAACACACGTCTTATGTAGGTCAAACTGATAATATGATAAGTCATCTATGGGCAGTACATTGTACCAAATAATAACTAGAAGGAGAGATAGGCATAATGCCTCACCAAAATAGTTGATGTAATTAATAGAATATAATGCCTTTATTGTTATTATACAGAATGTACAACGAGATTAGAGGAAAATTTATTCGTTATGTGGACATGAGCATTGAAATATCGCATATGACAGTTGGAGTTCTACAATATGCGAGTCATTTATTTCCTTTTGATTTTTCGTGTTTCTACATGTTTTCAGCACCTGGTAGCAGACAGACCTGTAGGTCTATAGTTTAGGCCAATGACAGATTCTCTGCATTATTTTGTGATCTTTAGCTTACAATACGAAACACCTTGAGGTGGCTGTTATGATTTGGTGCTTTATAAATAAAATTAATCACATGAACCATAAATTGCAGCAATATATTTAAAAAAAAATCAAAAACGTTTAATGAAACATGACTTAGAGTCATTTCAGGAAGTTTTAAGTGATTTCATAAAGTTCATATAGATAAAACTCTGGATAAAACATTTTTTTCTTTTCATAAACCACTGATGTCCTGTCACGATATCTGCTGTATGTAATCACTACTGAAATACGATTAAATTATTTTAAAATCCATGTTGCTCTTCATAATTTTAGCAGTATTAGTCTTTAAAAAAACTGGGTCATAATTGTTTATTTTACACTGATGTGTGTGTGGTTTTTGACAAACACGGCGCTCTGCATTGTGGTCAGACATCTCCACCCTTATGATTTGTTCAGATGCAACATTGCAAACTCAAGCTTTGATGTTCCTTTAAAGGAGATAAGGCTTTCACCTGGCAATGCTTCCAAACAGACCACACAGACCACTTGTTCAGTCATTTTCTTAGTGCACTCTGAGATGCAGTTGGGTTTTTTTTTAGTTCTTTTGCAGCTTTTCTGACTTTGGGGTGAATTTAGTGGAACTTCCATTCCTGGGAAGACTGGCAGCTGTCTTGAATGCTTTCCACATTCTACAGTGAGAATAATATTTCTCATTGTAGTCCCAAGCACAGATAAATAAGGCCCAGGCTAACAACAACTGCCTCTGGTGCTGCTGGTTAACAGAGTGCTGGTGGAAAGTTGCTACTACTGTCCAAAGACAAAGGAAAGGAGGAATAAAGGAGGTGTTGTGTAGGTATGGTAGTAATGAGAGGAATATAGGAGGGCAGATGGTATTGGTTTTTGCAAAAAGGATGGAAATGGCTGTGTTGAACACATTTCAAGAACAGGAAGGAACATAGAGCAATTTTTAAGAGTGGAGGAAGCTACACCTGGAAGGTAAAATCTGGAGGTACAAAGTGCAAAGCAGATACAAGGGAAGGTGCATGGCAAAGAGAGTGGTGGCAAAGGAAAAGGCTTAGAATGAGCTGTATGTAAGGCTGAACACTAAGGGGAAATAGGGAATGTATCAGTTGGCTAGGCAGAGAGATCGAGCTGGAAAGGATGTGCAGCAGGTTAGTGTGATGAGAGCGCGGCAAAGGTGGAAGGAGAACTTTGAGGAGCTGATGAATGTAGAAGATGAGAAAGAGGAGGATCGACAGGACTTTCAGTGAATCAGGGAGTGCAGAGTATAACTAAGGAGGAAGTGATGGCACCTATGAAGACGATGAAGAACGAAAAGGCTGTTCGCACACCTGTAGAGGTATGGAGATGTCTAGAATAGAGGGCGGACTTTTTAACCAGCTTGTTCAATGCAATCTTGGAGAGTGAGGGGATGCCTGAGGAATGAGGAAACTGATTTTCAAGAACAAAGGTGCTGTGAAGAGTTTCATTAGCTACAGATGGATGAAGCTAATGAGCCGTACTGTTACGGCTCTGTGCTGCATGAAGCTACAGGAAAGCAGAGGTGATCATCAAGGTGCAGCAGCATGGCTCTGAGCCTCTTGTTTGCGGTGGTGATGAACAGTTTGATGAGGTTAGGCAGGAGGTGGAGGCGAGAAGAGGGTGAAAGTCAGGGTGCGTGACTTTAAATGCTTGGGGTCAGAAGATGACTGACATGACAGTATCACACAGCTGGAGCTGATTTCTTGCAACATGGAAAATGCTTCGTGACTTCTCTGTTTTGCTGTTTGATGCACATTTCAGCCAACACCCAGCCAAGTAAAAATGTGCAACTAAGCATTTTCAGATTTTTCATATTGGGTAACATCAGGACAAAGGTGCATGTCTGCAGGCACTGCAGTCTATGTCCAGGCCAGCACCAACCGCACTCAGAACTGTTACTGCAATTAAACTCCTCAGCAGATTTGAATTAGATCACAGCTTTGATCACAACACCTCTTTTCTATGATTCACAGTCTAGAACCAGATCCACAAACACACTGGTCCCAGTACTGGAACCAGTAACGTTGGTTTCCTATAACAAAAGGACTGGCCAATGAAGCCCAAAGATTCTAGCTGCCATATGTTTTACCCCGTGGAAATTACTGCAGCATTTGGATCATTTCATGGAAAATCAGTGTTTAGACATTTTGTACAATTGTGTGTGTTATTATCTGTGATGCAGAAGCAATCACTGTCACCCTGGATGTTTTATCAGTTTTCTAGAAACTCAAAGTGGCCCCAAACCTTTGTGCAGCAGTGTATGACACAAACGGACGGCTCACTCTTGAGCAATAAGGACGGGGATGTTGCAAAATATCCAGCAAAACATCTGAATGCAGTGTTTTGCTCAGATGGTGAGAAATTTAGGTCATGAGTGCGGAAGTGAAACACACATAGACGGGCACAAACCGCTGGGGAGTGACGGCTTTGGGGACAGCACTGAAGATGAGTACGATCTGAATTTTGATCATCGGTTCGGTGCGAAATATCATAAATGGCAGATTTTCTGCTTCTGTTTCACTGAATCATCAGAGTCCAGAAAAAAGCATCTGCTTTGTCCGGATCTGCAGGTACTTTCTTTCATTTCTTCTATCAAAGTTATGAAAGTTTTGTTGTTATTGTTTTGTATTTTCTAATTAGTTGGTTTCAGTCGTCCTCCAGAGTGCATTTTCTTTCTCAGTTGTTATTTTTTTATCGTTTGAAATAGTTTGAATTCATTTTTATTCATTTCAGGGTTAGTTTTGTTTTTCTTTAATTATTACTGTATGGAGAGCAGAAAGCCAGAGGCAAAAGATTTAGGAACATCAGGGCAGAAATACCAATAAAAAAAACAAGCAGTTGTTTCAGTCCTGCAAACATTCAAAGTCAGAAACACGACTCATGACTCAAGTTGTAAAACATTTTTTTAAGTATTCAGTTTTAGTTTTAGTTAACTTTAATAACTTTGCTTATTTTTTTCAAAATTTAATGCCCCAAATTTTTAATTTGTGGATTAAAATTTTCATTTGATAATGTGTTTTGGGAGCAACAAACATGCCTTAGATTGCTGAAATTAATAAATAAAGTTCACCCTAATGACAGTGAGGTGAAACACCTTCAGAGCAGAGCTACCTTTCTCAGGATCGTGTTTCCAAACCCTTTTTTTCCTTTGTGCTTTGTGTGGCAGCTTTGCCTCATGCGATGCCGAGTAATCCATCACTATTAAATGGAGTCTTGTTTGCCACTTTATTTCCAGTATTTATTCAGTCTACACATTATGCGCCTCACTTCCGATGACCTAGAAAGTTTTAATAAGCCTTTGACTCTCATCGACCAGATTCTGAGATTTGATTCATTCCTGAAGAAAGAGTTTCAGCCTAGAGGTGGGGCTTAAATATCCACAGAACTGAAACATTAAAGAAATATTGTTTATTCTCAACAGATATCATCTTTCTCAACCAGAACGATGAAGCTGAGTATCTTCATTCTGCTGCTCCTCTTAAGACTGAGCTCGACTTCCACCTATCGTAAGTGTGATGTGACAGCGATGTCTCACATACAACAACACGGTTTATCCAGATCACAGGTGCCTTTTATATCCTTTCTAACTCCCCAATTCACAGAAAACGTGGCCTTGCGTGGTACAGCGACGCAGTCACGCGCTGCAGACAACGTCCGGGCTGCTGCCCAGAATGCGATTGATGGGAACCATGATTCTCACTTCATGGACAGTTCATGCACCCTGACTCTGGAAGAGACCTACCCCTGGTGGAGAGTGGATCTGCACGAGTCCTACATCGTCACCTCTGTCAGCGTCACCAACAGAGGAGACTGCTGTCACGAAAGGCTGGACGGCCTAGAGATCCACATCGGCAACTCTTTGAACCGCGATGGCTTAGGAAACCCAAAGTTAGTAAAAATAAGGACTACTCGATTACTTTTGACAGAGAGGGTTTATTTTTTTCACGGGTCTACATGAAAGCGAGAGAAGACCTATCAATCACATCAGTCAATCATATTCTTTAAGCGAACCTCCTCCCTGTCATCATTTTTGCTCTCTAACTACTCAGTGCTTGTTACAGGTATAGAACTACTTAGAAATACATCCTAACTTTGTTTATAGAGTGAATAATACAGTTAACTGTGGAGAATTTCTGGATTTGCTTTACAGTTACGTCCAAAGTCTGTTGGATGAAAAGTCCAGCTTTTGCAGTTTTGTAGGATTTTAAACTGTTTACAGCCATTTTTATGCAGAGTCCCCCATTTTCAGAGGCTCAAACATAACTGGACAAATATAACTGCCAGGTGAGACATGCTCCCTTATAGCTTTTACTGTAATTTGAAATATGAGCCCAAGATCATCATTGAGCAGAGAGAAAAAACTTAAAGAGGAACTAAATCAACAATTTGGTGCATTCTTAAAACCAATGGATGCACCTTTCAGCTCAGCAGCACCAAAAGGACTGAAGAATTATTCCCATGGTTAAGAAAAACAGCTTCCAAACATGTCGTCGAGTCAAGAAAGTTTACAATCGAGACGCCTTCATGAACGGAAAAACCAGAGGGTTACTGACAAGGTGCAAACCACTGGTTACACTCAAGGTGAAGAAGGCCAGATTAGACTTTGCCACAGAACATCTGAAAGAGCCTGCACAAGTCTGGAAACGTTCTTTGCGCAGATGAAACCAGGACTAAGTTGTACGAGAATGACGGCAAGAAGGAGAGAAATGATCCAAAGCATCCAACATTACCCGCCAAACATGGTGGAGACAATGGTGTGCTGTTGGCAATGCACGGCTGCCAGTGCTCGGTGATGCTGCTGACAGAAACAGGAGGATGAATCCTGAGTTAACGAGATTCTGTTCCTGCTCACATTCAAACAAATGGTGCCAAACTGATCGGAGAGCTGCCCAGGAGTTTTTCAAGGCATAAAATGAGACATTCTTCAACATTAAATGCAAAACTAAATGCAGAAAGACCCACACACAAACTGCGACTGATGATGGCTGCAGCGAAGGCCTGGCAGAGCATCTCGAGTGAGGAAGCAGCACGAGTGCAAAGGATTTTCATCCAAGTATCAAAAACAATCCTTTCATTTAAAACGACGTTAGTTTGTCCGTTTCAGCCTCAGAGTGTGAGGCCGTAGAGATGGCTGCAATTCCTAAATAAAGTGCACAACAGAAAAGCTACAAAAATTATAGACATAACTATATTATTACCACAATGACAATGTTCTAATACGTTGCCATGGTAAACTGTAACGAGAATAAAAACATGTTCTATCTTTCTCCCTCACACCGTCCCTTAGGGTTGGTGCAATTGCCCAAGTTGGTGCAGGCAAATCCTTCACAGTGACCTTCACCGATCGTGTGGAGGGACGTTACGTAACGCTGACTCTGCCTGGTCCACACAGGGTCCTCACACTCTGTGAGGTGGAAGTCTACGGATACCGTGCTCCAACCGGTGAGAACATGAGCTGCTGCAGAAATAAAGGCAGTACTCAGCATCATCACTACGCTGTGGTATCAGCCCAAAATTTCCATTAATTTAACAGGTACAATAAGGTGCTGAATGACTGCAAATAACCCACTGAAACCCATTTCAGTACTCCTGAAATGCTGGGATTCAGAGTACATCATAGCACAGAAACTGCTAATGATCTTCTTATGGCCTAACAGTGGACTCATGTCCTATTACATCAGCATTTTCTAACCTCTGATCACAACACTGGTGTCTAACAGATACTCTGCATGGCATTACTCTGGCCTCCAGAAACTGTGAGGATTTCTGGCATCATTTTTGAGCAGAATATGTCCTTCAATATGCATGTTAAACCAATATGCAGTTATCTGCACATGATTGCTGAAATGAGAAGGATCTCATCTTGGAGTGATGCTGAAGTCCACCCCTGTAGGCTGGAGTCTTGTAATTAATCATCATCAGGTTGAAAAACCTTCATTTGAGCCAAAAACGCTGCAGTAGGAGCATCATCAGGGACTCAAAAGACAGATCATCTTTCTTCTATATTAGCTTCTCCTCACTGGGTCCCTGTTGATCAGGTTCCATCACATCATCATAGAACCATATTATCCCAATAGAGCACTTCACGCTCAGACTGCAGGCTTACTTGTCATTCCTCGAGTTTCCAAAAGTAAAGGAGGTAAAGCCTTCAGGTATCAAGGCTGGAACCAGCTCCCAGTTTCTGTTCAGATCAACTTAAGATTAGACTCAGAACTTTCCTGTTTGATAAAGAACAGTTAGGGCTCGATTCGATGACCCTGAAACATCCTTTAGTGAAGCTGCTCTCGGCTCAGGCTGCTGTGGGACTTCCAATGACACAATGAGCATTTTTTCTCCTCTTCTTGCTTATGTGGCACTTTTGATCGTATTAACTTTTATCTTCTCTGTTTTGACTTGTATATTAATCATTGTCTCTGTATTCTGTCTTTATCACCAAGTGCTCATTTACAGCAGATCAATGGGGACTTCTCTCAAATACTTAACCTTGCAACATCAAGCACTTTAATGTAACCTGTATAATGAAATAGTGTTGCATTAAAGTGCTGATATATTTTTTTATAAATGTTTTCTTTTTGCAGGAGAGAATCTTGCACTTCAAGGAAAAGCCACACAGTCCTCGTTGCATGAATCCGGCTTCGCGTACAACGCCATCGATGGAAATCGCAACAGTAAATGGGAAGAGGGCTCCTGCACTCACACGGACAACAACATCACCCCCTGGTGGCGACTCAGTCTGAGCAAAACACACAAAGTCTTCTCCGTTATAATAGTCAACATCGATTCTGACCCGCAACGACTCAACGGAGCCGAGATCCGCATCGGAGATTCGCTCGAGAACAACGGCAACAACAACCCCAGGTTGTTCAAACACTGTCACTTACTGCTTCACATAAATACTGTGTTGCATTTCAGCATGTCTCACACTTCAAACTGAAATATGTAAACTTCTGTTGGAGAGGTAATTTTACATTTTCATGATCTACGGGGGAGTCATCCAGTAAATACATAAGTAACCACCCACATACAGTTAAAATGTAACACTTTCATGACTTTCATCTTTGAAGCATGCTAAAGTGCAAAACTGAAGTGCATCAATATGTCAGAAATTATTTTGATAACAATTTAAAAATTGCCTTGACAAGAAAGGTGGTATATCAATGCTACCATTTAAGTGTAGCCCAGTCTGAACACTCTTAGTGTGAAGCATTAATAATCAAATCGGGTTCAGTCTTATTGCTCTTATAACTTTGTTTCCAGCTGCAGCAATAACATAATGTAATGTGCTACCTAACGAGCACTGAAAACAATAACACATACATTCTGACATAAAGTTATGTATTTATTAGAAAACAGAAATCTATCCAGTTTTCCTTTTTCTACTTGTAGCACTTCACATCTTCTAGAGGAAAAAAGAAAAGTCTGCACGTTTCTCTGAAAATGTGTCTAAACTGAAATAAGCTTGTTTTGTCTGCAGGTGCGCTGTGATCACGGGCATCGCGGGAGGCGCTGTTGCTAATTTCACGTGCAGCGGGATGGAAGGCCGCTACGTGAACATCGTGATCCCGGACCGAGAAGAGTTTCTGAGTCTGTGTGAAGTTGAGGTGTACGGCTCTGCACTTGATTAGGTTGATATCAGGGGCTTTTATTCTTAAAGATTATCAAATGAACCAAGAATCACAGCTTACCTTTCAGCGTCTAAAATTAATCGAATGAAACTTGAAATCGTTTGGCGACTTCGTTACACGACTTTAGCTCAGAGTAGTGCAAATACTATGGAAACACCAGTTTTTAGGTTAACATTATAACACAAATATAATTCATTCACACTTTGGAAGATAAAAACAATTCAACAGTCAAACACAACTTGGCATAAAATTTTTTAAAAGACATTGTAACGTTTTACATGTACGACCGCAGCTTCACCCTGCACATTATAACAGACGTGTGGAAACATTTTGATTCCCACTGCTGTTTTTTATGTCATAATTAATTGTTGTACTGTCACAACTGAAGAAAGTATGTAAGCAATTAATGAAACATAATTAAATCATTTAAATAACGTTTTCAACTTTGAGTTTCATCACTTTTATTCTCGATTCTGACCAATATTCAAAGCTGTTGCTTTTTATTACCAAAGAGGACATTTTTTAAAATTGCTGATGCTAGAAAGCCAAAGTGCTTCATGTTTGCTGCTGGTTACGGTTCTCAGTTAATGTTCAAGTCTGCCGGTTTTACAATGTTGCACCAGTTACAGTTCAAAGATTACTGTGAGAACTGTAATGTTAACTGAGCCAGAGCGAGTAAAGGTCATGCAAATATTTTCATAGACCTTCATGTTGATTTATTGCATTGTAGAAGTTGCAGTAAAAGTGGAGCTACTTTACAAATTGTCAGCTTTTTTTAATTATGCGGAAAACCAAAGATCTGGAGTTAGTGCTGTATAAATGAGACTGAATAGAGCTGAATTAAGGTGGTTTAACTGAACATCATAAGGATAATTCAAAAAATGATATTTCTATTTTGTCGAATTCTATTTTTCCATCATTATGATTATTGGCAGTATTATTGCAGCGAAATTACACACATGGTCAAAGAGAAGAAACTCCTCTCAGGCTGAGCAAGTGCAGGTGTGCTGCGATCTCAAGCATCCCAGCAGGTGCCGTTCAAGAATGTCAGAGTGACAGGATGGATGGTTGCTATGCTAACAGTCATCCCAGGAAGAGAGTACCGCCTGACCGTGTGTGAAGTGGGGGTGTATGCATCTATTCTGGATTAGGTGTATTTACTGTATTTACACAAATAAATAAGTCAAAAACAGAGAACAGGAACCTGCACTGTGGGTGTTCACAGCAGCACTGGGTGCAATGGAGGGGAATTTGTCTTAGACACTAAAACTGCATCAGAATTCATAGAAACTGCAGGCGGAAAACAAACAAAAAGAAACAAACAAATTCAAAATTCAGTTCAATTTTATTTATAGAGCGCCAAATCACAACAGCAGTCGCCTCAAGGCGCTCGAACACAAACACTCATTTATGCAGGTTAAATCCTGCTCGAGGAACAAAATTAATTACTCAGAGTTTGTACATTTAAGACATCGTTAGGAACAGATTTAATGTTCTGTTTCATTTTTGCATGTTTCACTGTTTTAAGCTCCATTTAAATTCTGAACTGATGATTGTACTTTGTCATCTTTCCTGCAGTAAATCATAAATAACCTTCCATATGGATCTGAACTGTACTGCATAGTGAGTATTATTAAAGAAATGGGGGTCAATATTTTTCTCTTGCAGCATGTGTGATGTGATCTTAGGTCTCATAAAAGAACCAAGAATACAGACTGTGAGCAAAAAGAAAAAAACAATATTCTGCTTTAAGGAGGAAAAGAAAGGTTTGATTTTTGCTTTTCACATCTGTATTTCAGCCAAAAAGCTGCGGTGCTCGAGGCAAACGTTTTTTTTTAAATATACAAAAATGTGAATCACGCTGAGGCCACATGAGGAATAAAGTCAGTGTCTGGGAAAGTAACAATGGCACAGCTGCTTAAAACCAGGCACTTGTAAGAGCGCGTTCACGGTCGTGGCCAAAGGTTTTGAGAATGAAATATTGATTTTCACTGTTTGCAGATTCAGTGTACTTTGATGTTTTTGTCGAATGTTTCTGTGATGACAAACATTTTATATGGTCCACGGGCTTTTAAGTGACAATTACATCAACTTTATGCAAAGAGTCAATATTTGCAGGGTTGGCATTTCCTCTCGTGTTTATTTGCGAAGCCGTCTCTCGAAGGACTGACCACGAGTTGGAATTAAGGTCTGGGGAGTTTCCTGGCCATAGACCCAAATTTTCAGCTATCACGTTTGCCTTCCGGCGCGATGCTCCATCGTTCTGGAAAAGACACCGTTGGGAGAACAACTGAACTTCTCTCCTTGAAATTCTTGGTGATCCGATAAACGGTTGATTTAGGTGAAATCTTAGCCGCAGTACTCATGCCTGTGAGGCCCCTTTTATGCAAAGTAATGATGATTGCATGCGTTTCCTCGCAGGTAACCATGGTGAAAAGAAGAACAATTATTACAAGAACCGTCTTCCTTCAACAGAATCCAAATCTGCGATTCAAACTCAATCAGCGTGACGGAGCGATCTCTCACCTGTGTTAACGAGGCCGGCGCTGAAATCGTGTCAGCAGGTGCTTTCGGGACTGAAACGAGGCGGAAACTGTTTCCTTGGGATTTAGTTCACCGTCATGGAAAAGTAGTTCTTTTCATTGCATCTGATCACTCTTCATCACACCGGAGTTTATGCAAATCGCCGCCACAAAACGTTGTGAGAACCAGCGCTCGTGTCATTCTCAAACCATTCGGCCACAACTGTAAACCACGAACTCTTCAGTCATCGTATCACTCAACAGAAAATCCAACCAGATGGATTTAATCAACTATTTGATTTGCCACATTTTTTTGTTTGCTTAAAATTGTCATCTCACTATTGCAGTGTGTGTGTGTGTGTGTGTGTGTGTGTGTGTGTGTGTGTATTTCCAAATAACTGATGGAAACATCTCTTGCAGGAAACGAGCAGCAGAAAATGCTGAGTGGTGAAGGAAGAAGCCACTCCTCCGGCATGGTGGCAAGTTTTTAGAAGATCCGTATTAATCTGTTAATACGAGCAGGATTCTGTGGAACTGTAAGAAAATCTGAGACTTCAAGCTGCTTTTTTTTTTTGGGGGG
>VOQJ01045372.1:22118-36387 GCA_015052665.1 Apistogramma diplotaenia | reverse complement strand
AAAAAAAAAATTCATTTATTACACTGATTATACATTCATTCAGAGCAAAATTCAAAAGGCAGAATTTAAGGGGGGGGGGGTCACTTGTAGAAGACGAGGAAAGAGGTCATGATGATGTATCCCGGCTCCTGCGCTGGGTTTGGATCGCGCCCGTCGAACAGGCCGAAGTAGACGACGGTGTTGGACTCGGACCCGCTCATGTCCAGCTGCCGGAGGACAAAGAGAGCCGCAGTGTCGTATTAAAGCCACTTAATGAAATGAAGTGAGGTTCAGCCTCACGGGGAACGAGTCAGGAGTCTGTGGGGTCAATAACTCACTTCAGAATAAATACGAGCTCCTTTATTCTAAGAGCTTCTTGTCAACATGATCTCAATGTGAAGTTCTTGTAAAATGACTTTAGAAAGTACTGCGATGAATTCTCCCTGTGATGTCATAGAGCGGAAATATGCTCAACGCAGGCCCCTCGGAGGCCCCCACCACCCTTCAATCCTTCTGTTTACAGGAGGCAGCCAATCAGAAGAAAGTTTAAAGCAACCAAACAAAAGAGGAAGCCGAAAAAACTGTCACGTAACATCAAAATGCTCCACATGATGATTCTTTGTGGGTTTGTTAGCAAAGAGCAACAGTTATAATATCAGGTGTTTCTTACACATTCATGATAAACGCTGGTGAAGGACCAACCTGTTTGGTGACATCAACCCTCCAGGGATCCACCTGCAGCCCGTCGCACCAGCCCCCGCGGCCGTACAGCCACGTGCCGTGCTCGTTGGGTACAGCGCCCTCTGTGACGCGCATCGCACAGCCCAGAGCCGTTCCTGATGGTCCAACAGCACAATAAAACCTCTCATTTCTGCATTTTCTGACTTCATAACTGAAAATATTGAGATTAAAATAGGAGCACGGGCGGGAGAATTTACATGTGCGTGATCTTTGAGAATATATTTTACATGCAATATTCCTGATCAAACATATTTACTATTAATGCATTTCAGAGGTCGATAGTTTTAAAATAAATACAAATATCTAACAACTTCACTCAGCTTTTCTCCTGCATAAAAAGCCTTCAGCACTCAGAACACCAACAGCTACGACTCTTCATCAGCTGATGAAGACTACGCAGAGCGTCGGGCCTGGCTCAAACTAAACGCTCCGTTCTCTAACCTGCAGAGTCAAACGTGTGCGTGTTGTTATAAGCAGCGTTGATCAGGAAATGATGGGAGGTGACACAAAATTCTCCGCAGCCGTTCTCGTCGCTGCCGTGTCCGGTGATGACGGCGTACAGCTCCACCTGGAAATCGGGCACACGGTCAGCGTGACGCAGGCAGGAAGGACAGCGCTGTAAACACGGGCACAGACTGTACATAAAAGATGGAAGTAGCCACCGTGACGCGAGCTGTGACGACTCTTTGGAAAGAAGCGTGTTCACGCCGGTGTCCTGGCGTTTTGCCTGAATAACTCACTACTGTACACTCGTACTTTATTATACTCCGATTATAATTTATGAAAGTAAAATCGTGTTAAATTCACCACGACTTCAAATTCGTGACTGAGATCAGAGATATCCCAGGAAAGTGTTTGTAGAGTTCATAAATTAATATACCAGCAGGTTTACTTTCCCACAGCCTGCCCCCTGGTGGCCATTACAAAGAATTCAGCTTAAAGGCTACACCCATCTGTTACACACGGCCTTTGATGTTTGGCGTTAACATCAGGTCTGATACCTTTCTGGTTGATGCTGGGACGGGGAATTTGATTGGCTGGTACCTCCGGTTGTAGCTTTTGTCAAAGGTTCCTCCACTGTACAGTGGCATCACTTTAAATGGATGGAGCCTCTCCACAAAGTTATCTGTAACACAAACACAATCTGGTTTTGGACACCATGAGAGATTTGCAATTGTTAACCGACTCATCCAGAAGGATCAGGTCAGATAAAATGACTCGTGCATGCTGACATGTAAACGCTTGTCTATAATTTATAGTGTCGAACTGCGCGATTGCACCGAAGACACAATCATGACACGTTTGTAATATGTAGCTTCCTGCTGCAGTGTGTCTGCACCACCTGTGGTCACTCACCTGTCTGATTGGTGCCACTGAACCTCAGGTTGAGGGAAACAATCCAAGGCATGGCCCAGGGTGCCGTCTTCATAGTGAAGGTGCATTTCTTACCGTCCAGCAGTGGGACGAGTGGGGACACATCCGTCAGCCAGCGCCCGATACCTCTGGTGAAACGACACACGAGTAAACATACAAATCAATTAACACAAGCTCAAGACGGTGCAGCTGTTACAGATTAAGATTTATTTCTCAGTAAGATTTTATAGTCAGAGAAAATATCTGTGCATGTCGTCTGTAAGGAGATTTCAAATGTGCCATCAGAGTGTTTTACATGCGCTTCGTACCTGCGGAAGGCGGTGATCCACCGGCCCAGCTCCACGTTGCAGTACGGACTGGTGCGATCGCAGCACACGAACAGCTGCACCGTGTGATCCCACTGAGCGCAGGACGAGTCTCTCCTGCCGGGACACGACAGCGACGCGTCGAGCTGCAGCGCGTCAAAGTCCAGCAAGTCTGCAGACGGACGCGAAACGAAGCGCCGCTTTAACGCGTCACTGACTGCAGCTTCAGCCCCTCCAGGAGGGTGCATCATGTTTGGGAGATTACTTTTATATGTGAAACAAGTTGAGACGTTACCTAAAGACAGATCGACTGTGGCCACCGCTCCTTTCTCGCCCTGCATTTGGACTTTGTCAAAGACAGAAACGACTTTTGCAGGATTCTGGAGTTTAATCTGCAGATCGGCAAAGAAATCAAACCTGGAGACGAAGCCAAGGCACAGTCAGTGACAAAGAAACTGCCGCACAGTGAAGCGTTACGGTGCTTCCACTCAGAGGCCGTCCCGCCGAACACAAACCGTCAGAGAACGCAGCCAAAATATCTTCTTGGATTTGGAGGTTTATCAAGAAATTATTCTATATGCAAGTTCATCCTTCAGAGGGTCTCATGTGGGTCAACAGATGTGACACGATTTAGCTCTTATTGATCTTAACAAAACATTCAGATTTGGCTTCTTTTGGCAGGAATAAAAAGAATAAAGTCATTAATGACTCACTGTAACATCTATTAAAACTTTTCATGAAGATTAGTTTTAAATCCTCTGACAGACAAATCTTTCTTAGATAATAAACTGCAATCTTCCAGTGATAGTATCATCTCCCTACCACTGGGCCTGCCAGTTGATGAAGCTGAAGGTGGGGTAGAGGAACCAGCCCATCTCAGCCAGCAGACCCCGTCTGTCGACACCGATGAAGAAGTTTGGGGACGGGGTGTTCTGGAAGGACACGTTCACCAGCTTTCCAAACCTGCACAACAAATTCAAGCCAAGTGGAAATCGTTCCTGTAACCTTTCAGAGGAACAGTTGGTCTTTGTGCAGGAAGTGAAGCGTCAACATGAAGGAGCCTTTAATCCTCACCGGAGCGTCCGAGCGACCGAAGGCTCCTGATGCACCATGGCAGCCGGGATGCTGAGCGCCGAGGAACACTCGTCCCCGACACAGTTCATATCCTGGAGGGGATTACCGGGGAGCGCAAAGACAAGGACACCGGAGGCATTGGATTTGGCCATGCTCTGAACCTGAGGGAAAACAAGTCAGAGAGGATGAAGCTGTGTTTGCATTTACATAATTAATGTATTATTAACTATGGATTTGGCCATTTTGGGCACTCAAACTTTCCCAGAATGAGATCAGGGAAAGGAGGACCCGCTGTCCCAGCAGTACAAGTCCAGTTGGACCATCGTGGGAATGATGTGTCTTCTGCTCGTCTGCTGAGATGGCTTAGGTTAACGGGGCTTCTTCTCATTGGGCTTGAAGAACACCTGACTACCGGGAAACCAAGAAGGTCTGGCCGGCTGATCGGGCAGTTCGAGGGCTTGGGCAGAGCACTTAATGAGCTGGCCTAATGAGGGCGCTCATAGGTGGAGGGGATCAATCTGGACCGAGGTACGTCTGCACGGGACTCGGCAGATCCCATAATTTGGAAAACTGAATTCTGTGAGTGCACTTTAAGGCTGACAGGGAATCTGTGTCATCCTGACCTAAACAACCTACAGTGTTTATTCGGCTCCCCGGCCTCGGCGACCACATCTCTCCTGGATAATATGCAGACAGACGCTCCCTCCCTCCCTCCTCGGTGAACTGGATCTCTGACCAAGGTCCCAATCAGTGACTAAGGCACTGTATCAGCAGACTGTTGCCTGGTGGAGACGCCTGACCTTCCTCATATCACCACCTCTCCTTGTGTGTGACGGCACGCTCAGACACAGCGGCTCATGGCTCTCCCCGTAATGACAATAAAGCTATTCTATTCTATTCTATTTTACCAAAAATAAGATTTTTATTGTTCACCAGACATTTCTGAGGTCCTAAAAGGCTTCCTGATCTTTCTGCACTTGCATAATTGCCTTGATCTCAAGGGGCAGATGATCTGGATCAGAACTGCCAGCAGGCTTCATAGAACCAACTATCCACAGTGTCTCTGTACATGAGTAGTAAAGTGCAGCACGGCGACTCACAGGATGCTGAGCAGCCTTTGTGTTTTCTCTGGGAAAGTCCCAAATAAAGAGAAAACGTCTTTAATAAGTAATCTCTATAAGAGGAGCTGACCATGCAAATATCTGCAGGCAAGAGACAGAACACGTGGGAGCTTCCTGGTTCCACCTGTGGTCCGAGTGCTATTGACCAATCGTGTCTGAGCAGGTTTTGGCTGCATGTAGGTAAACAGTCTGTGCAGAGAGTGAAAGAGGACTTGGATTTGCTAAAAGGCAAAGCCAAAGTATCAGTAATAGTTGGACTGACTTCACTTTTTATTATGCAGTTATGCTGCTATAGGCCAAGCCTGCTGGGGGGTTCCCATGATGCACCTCTTTTTACTCTGTTTACGCCCTATTGTGCATTTATTTGTTACTTATTATAATCTCCATCTCCCCCCCCTCAGCAGATCACTGCCCCTCCCTGAGCCTGCTTCTGCTGCAGGTTTCTTCCTGTTAAAAGGGAGTTTTTCCTCCCCACTGTCGCCAAGTGCTTGAGCATAGGGGTCATTTTCATTGTTCGGTTTTCTCTGTAATTATTGCAGGGTCTTACAATAAAAAGTGCCTTGAGGCGACTGTTTGTTGTGATTTGGCGCTTTATAAATGAAATGAAATAGAATATTTTGTTGTTTTTCAGTCAGTCTGCAGACCATCAGCTCCATCGGCTCCGTCGGAGAACCACCGCCGGCCAACAGGTCCCAGATCAGCTGATAAACAACAGTTTTACAAAAAAACAAAGATTTACTGGTTTCAGCCTCTCAAATGTGAACTTGTGGTTTCTGTTGTTGTGTTTAAATGTATATAAAATAACAAACTGATCATCATTTGGGAGATTAGAAACATTAAAGCACAGCTTAGGAGGTGTGGACATGTGACCCTCTTCTTTAATAAATGTTAACTAAAATAAATCATTAAACTGCAGGCATAGAAATACATTTCTAACCATCAGCCTGTCCAGCATCGTGGGCACAGACGTGCTAAACGCTCACATTCATAAAACTGTCGATGTTTTCCAGACTCTTAATGGAGCTTAATCAATGGCACGTGGTCAAGCGTTAAATGTCAAGAACAAAATAAAGAAGCCTTTAAAGTCTCCAGGTCCTCCCGGTTCGATGTAATTTCTCTGAACTTTAAGCACGTCGCCGCGGACGTCAACAAACTGGGAGCGAAAACATTCATTAAGTCTGACATTAACAGACCTTAGTGAAGAAAGAACAGTTGCCTTCGGACACCCAGGCCACAGCACCCGCCACCGAGGGGGAGGTCTCACACCCGTCCCCGGCGTCGATCACCGCGTAGGGCTTCTGGCCCCAGCGTGTCATGAGCCAGTCGTATCTGGCATCCAGCCTTTTGACGATCACGGGCATCTTCCACTCTGCAGGGAGAAGAAAACTACAAATAAAAATGTCTTCTCAGTTTGCCTCTGCGGCCTTCTGATTACTAGTGACTTCACTAACAAACAACCATCTGTTCTTACCTCTAAAACACGAGGCAGGTGAAGTGAACGAATCAGGTGCAGAGTCTGATTCATGAAGTCTTACCTTCAGAGGTAAAAACAGCCTGGGAAAGACCACAGTTGCGGCCTATGCAGCTCCAGTAGTAAAGCACTCTGGCGAGCCAGTTACCCAGAGCAGAGACGGGGATCGGAGAAAAGTGCAGCCTGGACAGAACCTCCGTTTTACTGAGGAAACGCAAACGAGACACAAACACACACATGGTTATATTAACCTACAGGGAACCATAAATTCTCATTTCCAGCCCCGTGTTCATATTCTGGGACGCTACTGGTGCAGCTGAGCACAGCTGGAAATGATCCATTCAGCTGATCCGGGGCCCTTCTGCAGCTCCTCAGTTCATCCGCTGCCTGAAACCAGACGTTTAATGCAGGTCTTCTGATTAGCTCTGAATGTCAGGTGGTTGGGGCCTCTGTGTCATCAGGGAAATCCCTTCTGACATCATACAGAACCATCCATCCTCTTCCACAGATCACAGCTGTCATAGGGCAAGAGTCAGGGTACCCCCAGTGCGGGTCACAGGGCTAACGCAGAACCAGTCACACCTACGGGCCATTTCAAATCACCAATTAACCCAACCCCACTCACTGCTCGTCTTTGGACTGTGGGAGGAAACCCAGAGCAAACCACGCAGACACGGGGAGAGCAACCTCCTCACAGAAAGGCCCCGGTGGTGTGGAATTACACCACACCACCGTGCTGCCCCATCACGCAGAACCAAGAGTAGAAAAAAACTGTCCAACACCAAGAATTTACACCAGCCTGAAGCTTTTGACTCACACAGATTAGTTGTATGTGTGAGGAAGCTGTAGCCATGTTTACTATGAGCAGCCACCACTTTGAAACAACAGGTTGACTCTAATTCACTGTGCCAACAAATTACCACCAAAAAGCTCTAAAAATACACTTTGGAAAGTGAATGACACTGATCGGAATGACACTGATCGGAATGACACTGATCGGAATGACAACGCTTATAAATCATCATAACATCATAATATTTTCAAATCGACTGGGAGGCGAGGTACTTTTTACACTTCCTTCTTCCCAGTGTGGTTTCCTGTGTTCGTTACAGTATGTTGTCACTGTTGTCAAGATGGTTCCTGTTTCACATGACTATTTATTTTGTAGCTTTTGGGAGGATTAATGTTCTTGGTAACTGGGAAATGAAATATCAAGCTCCTGTGCTGGTTCAGAAAGCACATCAGCTGATTTCATCTTCCAATAAACTCTCTTCTGGGGGTTTATTAATTAGGAATTAATAAGTTAAGTAGCAGCCTGCGCTGTTAATCAAATGCACTATAAAAGCAGTTGGCAGTTCAGGTGTGTGTTAACACAATGCCACAATATTCCCAAGAGTGGACGTCCCAGCAAATTCCCCTCAAGGTCCGACTGTGTAACGCGCTGTGGCACAACCTGAGCCACAACCAGTGGACGCACCATTTCTTTAATAATTATTTATAACGCAATCTTAAATGAAATAGAGCCAGGTGAGGTGTGGAAACCATCAGGTGCAGTGGTGTCAGCTGTGCAGGTGTGTGGTGCCGTCAGTAAGTGCTGCAAGTGCACAAAATAACAGCCTAAAGGGAAACAAATGTGGCACAGTGGCCAGAAGGAAGTGCCTGCCTCGGATTTCAGGTGTTCACATTTGGGACTTACATCCAATCATCAGGGTATTAAACATTTAATATGGTTATATTAAAACTGAGTGCATTTAGTCACTGAACACTTTCTTACATTTTAGTTTTGGAATTTTGACTCAACTGAAAACTATTTTCCCAGTTACGTGCAGGTATGCATTGGCAGGTGTTGCTGAACATTGTTTTCTAGCAGCCTTGGCATGAGATGCACTTGAACCCAATGCCTGCAGCTCCTCCCCGCTCACCTCTGCGCGGCGGCCCGCTGAACCTGCTCCCTCATCCAGAGAGCATCACTGACCGCAGAGTCGTCCAGGGACAGGAAGAGAACCTGTGTGCTGTTCGGAAGATCCTCCACAAGGCTTTTAAGGGAAGATTCGGAGCTCCAAAGGCACTCTAGAAACCCGGATTTGTTGGTGAAGGCGTGGATCACCAGAGGTCCCGTCAAAGCGTCGGGCTGGAAGGAAAACTCCCCATCCAGAGTCGGTACCTTGAACGCGTCCGCCGGGTCACCGGGCTCCGGCCCGGCGGCAGGTTGCCGGGACCTGAAACTCACCGTGCTGTCACCTTCGGTCAGCGACACCTGACGCTTCGGTCTTTCTCCTGCCTCAGTAACGTGAACTACCGAAGCAATCAGGAACCACAACAGCGCGGACTTTGAACGCAGCAAAGACATGTTCGCGCCGGCAGCTAGTGACCGTGAACCCAGCACGAACAGCCGCGGCGGCCCGCCATCGCTTCACCAAAGGTTTGCGTGAATTTAAAGGGTCGCAGGTTGTTTTAGCTTCCCTCCTAATCTTCACTTCCACACATTTGAGCTAGAGGCGGGTCCAGCTGCTGTTTACGGCAGCCGCTGGGGGACAGAAAGTCCAGGAACGCGCAAACTGGACCTTTAACGGTAAGTTTTCTGAAACCGGGAATTGATTGGTTGCCAGAAAAAAAAACGACATAAAACGCACCTTTAATGCCATATATGCTGAAGAACAACAATTTAGGGAAGACGTGCTGAAAAACTACTAGAAGAACTACATTTCAACTTCTCGCGAGACTTCACGATCACCTGACCATTTACAAAGGAACGTTTTTTCTTGTTTGTTGCTATAAATTCTCCAAAAATAAAACTCAGGGCATGAATCAACGTTGTGTGTCTACACATAAGCAACAACTCAGCAAAGAGGTGGAGCTTTCTTTCTTTCCTCCAATCTCATTGTATAATGACAATAAAGCTATTCTATTCTATTCGATTCTATTATTTCTTACTAGCAGCCTGTTGCAAAAACACATAACGTGTTCTTAATGCTAATTCCAAAGATAACACATTTTGACTGACATTCAAGCTCGTTTGAAATATACAAACTCTTTTTATTTCTGTCTTATATGCTGTATCTCCATACATGTTGGCACCTTTTTCCAGTTCTCAGAAATTAAGGTGCAAAGGGAAGTACAACACTAATTAAAATTCATGATAACAAGCAGTGGTTATATGCAGCAGAAATAAGCAACCGAGTGCATAAATGTCCACACTGCACTGTGAATCCGTGATATTCCACCAAACCCTGAAA
Source organism: Apistogramma diplotaenia (assembly GCA_015052665.1). Classification (NCBI taxonomy): domain Eukaryota; kingdom Metazoa; phylum Chordata; class Actinopteri; order Cichliformes; family Cichlidae; genus Apistogramma; species Apistogramma diplotaenia. Next base: position 27,086 of record VOQJ01045372.1, on the reverse strand, counting down.
ATGAGTAAAACTCTGAAAAGAAACGTTCAGCACATTCATTTACTTTAATTTTAAGTTGAACGTTTGACTTATTTACTGCTAACCTAAGGAAATTTTCCGTGCGTTATGAAAATGTTCCACTCCTATCCTGCATCCTAGTCTGACGCGAACACACTGTCAGCCTTTGCGCTTTGGAAACCAGCGTTAAAGTGTTCCAGACACTTAATATATTTACCGGAACCAGGAGCACGAGACACACAAAGCCAGTTAGAAAACGTCTAACATGTGACTGGCAAAGTAACTGCCGAAGATGCGTTTGCACCCTCATCCTTCACTCCAGCTCTTTTGCTCACTCTACTGTGCGTAAAAGCGCGCAAACGGTGCGTAAATGGACCCCCCTCGGCGCAACAGCACAAGACCAGTTAATGTTGCTCACCCCATCTGAAAGCAAGCAGTGAGGTGCGGTCTGCCTGCACGCAGACATTTATTACCTGTGCTCCGAAAGCGTTGTGTTTTTATGCAGACGGATTTGGATGAAATTACGCGCGGTTTGCAGTGATGGAGACGTCTAAACTTATTTTCATTTTCGTGCTGCTTCTATCAAATGTTTTCAGTCAAGAAATGGACGCTCACGTCTGGAGAGAAGGCGTGGAGGAGGTATGATTATCGATTATATTTTAACACCTATATAAACATAGAAATATGCTTCCTTTGCTGCCACCGTTCCTTCAAAGTACTTGGAGAGGAAGTTAAATGATTATGATTGACGTTTAGGCTCAAAAGCTCTTAATAAAAATAACTTATTGGCTTCAGTTTGTGATCTGAACAAAGTATATTAAATGTCATTTATATATGGGGGAATACTGAACATCTATTGTCTCATTAAAGGGAAAATGGCCAAATCCTAAAGAAATTCGAGATATATTAGTGAGAATGACCAGAAAGCTTGGATCCCGCCAACATCTCGGACTCCTGGGAAGGAAAGACTCTGGTGAGGATGATTTATTGGCATTTTGCACAAATTACTGCTGATTTTAAGTTTTAAAGTGCGCATTTATCGACAGAGTGAGTTCTCTCATCCACTGATTCTCTCCCAAACAGGAAAAACACAAACGGCACGAAAACGTAAGTTTTTCCGTTTGTTTTTTTGTGTAGAAACATTTCAGAGAAAAAAGGTAAAATTATGTTTGTTTTTCTAGGGCATAAATTTCAGACCTTTGTGGGTCTGATGGGGAAAAGGAGCTCCTGGGACTGAGGTACGTTTCATGCAGCGGTTTCATAAATGAACTTTAGCATCAGGTGGCTTCTGCCGGGTAAACTGCTGATTTCATCCCCGCAGGAGCTCCGCGAACTGACGCAGACGGAAGATTACAGAGAAGAGCGACATTCCCACGTGTGCTTCGTTTCATTTTTAAATACATTTAAAATGTCACATTTAGCGTCGATGAAAATGTTCATAACACTTTCAGGCACAGAGCGACACCTAGTGATGAAGTGAGGAATAAAACGCCCGACATTTTTTAAATAAATCAATAGAAGAAAATATTAATTTAAGACTAAATTATAAAAAAAATACTTTTATATTTTCACCACATATGACTCATTAGTTTCCCTTATTTAAAAAAAAAAACAAGGCAGATGTGTTTGTCAGCTAAAAAGCTTCATTTATGAATTTGTCAGTTTGAAAGTTAATATTTCAGTGATATAAAACTCACTTCATAATGAGCACACATTTTCCCATAATAAATCCACCTCACTCGTCAATATCACAGGTTTATTAAGTGACTTTGTACATTACAAATGAAAAATAAAATTAAAAATACAGAGATGGAGTACATAGCCAAAGCAAAATGTGGTGTTGACTCTTCATTTCCCACTGATCGTTTCCGCAGAGTAACTGAAATAAAGTGTGGCTTGTTTTCATTGTGTCCCGTTTCGCTGTTACATGTGGAAGTGTTTTTCTCTAACGGCGGACACGCAGCTGTCAAGTCTCTGAGGATTTTCTAAACATACAAAAGAAGTTATTACTTCAGCTGGCTCGGTATATATAAAAATAAACTAACGTGAAATATAACAATATAAATGGTGGTCCAAGGCTAGTGGAAATAGCTAAACACACAGGAAAAAGAAAGCGTTACATCTCACAAAAAAAGAAGCTTTAGCCATGTTTTTTTTTTAATCTATAAAAAGGCCCAAGGTGCGTTTTTTTTCTGTTTTAGCCTGCTGCGCTGATGTGACGAGGGTTACAGGTTTAACAGGTACACTCGAAACCAGAACAGGAAGGATTAGTCGATGCCTCGTCCTCGTCTTACTCTGATCAACATTTGAAGGTTAAACGCTCATATACTTTAATTTCTCCTGTAAACAAACACAATTCAACACAAACTGATTGTACAGACGTGACCTGTGGCTGTTCTCAGGGACGCGCCGATGGTCAAAGTCCAGGCGGATGTTTAAAAGAAAGGAAACTGGCTGCCTTTTAAAAACATTTGTTGTTACGTATTCCCGCTTTGTGCAGAAGGCGTTTCAGCACTTTATGTCACTCTGAAGCGACGGCAGACGTCGCTGAACGACATCGGTGCGTCCCTTTGATTTTCTTTGCTCTATAAATCGACACATCAGTCATTTAAAAGCAACCTTGGGAAGAAAGAAAGAGCAGCAGATTTGGGGGTGGGAACAGTATTCAGTTGTAACAACAATAATAATAATAATAATAACAACATCAATAATAATAATTAAAATAATATGGGTTTGGCCTTACTAAAATGGGGTTATTTGTTTCTGCTGTTAAGGTAAACACATTCCTTGAGGAGGATGATGATGATGATGATGAGTCCCGAGGCAGCGAGGGGCTCTGCAGTGGTAGCTCTGGCCTTACATGCAGACCCCCTGCGCCCCCTCACACACCCACAAACACCCCCAGTGCGCCGTCTAGCGGCTGGGAGCGGGAGCACGGCTGTGCTGGCGGACAGAGCAGGGACAGAGGAAGAGGGGGGGGGGAGAGTGCGGAGAACCGGGGAGGAAGATGAGGAGGTGGGGTAACGTCAGAGCCACACTCTGGTGTCCCGACCGGCAACGTTGGCAAACAAAATTATTTGAGTTGGGGTGGTCCTGCCGACTGTCCTTAAAAGATCTTGCCTTTCTTTTTGTTTTTCTCCAGGGTCCTGAAGCAGCAGGAGGACAAAACAAACATCTGAGCTTTTACTTTCACATGGCAACAAATATAAACATCACCTTGTAAATTATAATTGTGTCAAATCACATCCAAACACCAGTCATGCTTTAATAATGACTGCCGACGCACCATCTTTAACAGCGCTGTTCAATACTTTCAGTTCCTGACACCTAAACGAACACGTTCTTCCCCAATTAATCCAAATCACATTTAAAATAAAATGATCCAATAACTCTCACGTCAAAGCTGTGGCCTGTCGCACTGCAGGTCTGAACCGCGGGGTGAATCTGTGATGATATATATGCACACGCTCGGGCTAAAGCAGAGGTCTGAACCGCGGGGTGAATCTGTGATGATATATATGCACACGCTCGGGCTAAAGCAGAGGTCTGAACCGCGGGGTGCGTGCCGTACCTTGTGGCCTCCATCTGCTGCTGCTGCAGGCGCTGCTGGGTCTCCCAGTTTGCCCTTTCCTCCTCAAACACGCGCCTCTTCTCTTCTAGCTCTTTGTGCTGAGCCTCCAGGTTCTTCTTCATCTGCTCGTGACGCCGCTGAAGCTGAGGAGAACCAGAACAGAGGGCGCTGTGAGCACTTCGGACTGAAAGCAATGCCACACAAGGCGTAAAGAAGCAGAATGCAGTTCGTGCTGCAGTTAATGAGAAGGAATAAAAGTGTCAAAGAAAAAACATGTTGTCAGGTTGAAGGACAGATTTCAGCTTAATGGCAGCTGAACCGTCCTGGGAGAGGAAAGCAGCTGATTAAAGAAATGAGCTGAGACTTCAACCTCAAGGGAAACGACATGTAAGCCATCCTGAACATCACGAGAAGCTCAGTTAATGTTTTTCATTAGTCTGAAGGCTCAGAGCTCAGCTTCCTTTAGTTTGCAGTGTTAATTATCCAGAATATCTGACCTAAGACCAAAAAGGGACGTCATTTAAATACTTCTAGTCTCAGACGACAGTCTGTTAGTTACTTCAGTTAAATTCTACCTGTGCAGCAGCAGCAGTGACCTCATGCTGCTTTGTGTCGTCAGGTACTGAGCAGAGGAGGAGGCAGACAGAAGCAACCGCAGACATAACTTCTTCAAACTAAAGCATGATTAATACTCGGCATGCGCCTCTGCAGTGGGCGCTGACGAATGACACTGAGGTGTTCACACTGTATGTCTGCGCTATACAAGTCCAGCTTATTACACTGAGCTTTCAGCCTAATCAGTGCACTTTGCTCAGATCACACCTGTCAATCACACCTTTCACTGGGACAAGTAGTTATGTTTCTGTGAAGATCCCAGGCTGGGACACGGGGACACAAATCAAGCACAAGGGAAAGAGAGGAGAGCACAGGGTGATGGGACAAAAGAATAAAAACTGCATTTAATCATTAATAATGAGAGTGGTGCATAATGGAGAGTGATGGAAGAAGAAACAGTGCATCATGGGAAGCTTATTGGAGTGCAACTATGGGAGGGTTCAGGGTCACCTGTAAGCTTGATCGGGCCTGAAGGCTCAGCCTGCCGTTAAACATCCTAGAAAGCACAAGTCAGAGCAAAGTGCTCCACGGGTCCAAACGCTACTATGAGCTCTGACCGGAGCTTGTAAGTGAGGAGAAAGAAATTCTGATTTTAAAAGAATCCTCCATCTGTCAGCAGCAGCTACAGCCGTAGCAGGCTGGACGTGAAGCAGCCAAATCTCTTCAAAAATGGGAAAAAGGTTCAGAGTCTGTTGCTGTGATTTCAGGTTAAAGACAAACAAACAAAGCCTGGATCAGCTGCAAATATCAGCTATTTATGTCTTTGACCTGAAATCACAGCAACA
>VOQJ01045372.1:9831-22098 GCA_015052665.1 Apistogramma diplotaenia | reverse complement strand
CAAATCTCTTCCAAAATGGGAAAAAGGTTCAGAGTCTGTTGCTGTGATTTCAGGTTAAAGACAAACAAACAAAGCCTGGATCAGCTGCAAATATCAGCTATTTATGTCTTTGCACGGGCGGCATTTCTCATAATTTTCTCATGAATTTTTCAAAGGCTGCTACAGCAGTTAACAGAAACATTGTGGAGTTTTTTAAAAAGTAATATTAATCAAAATAATAATAAAAGTGTGAAATTGGCACTAACTTTAATTGATTATGGCTAAGAAACCTCTCACATCACCAGGAACGTCCAGGCTTTAGCCTCATATGTGTTAATGTTCGTTTTAAAAGGCTCTGAAACATTACTGCTGCAGTGTGATTTCAACGTCAACAACGTGCAGTTTCCTCACACGTCTGACCAGAGGAAGGAAGGAGCGCACACATCGACCTGCGTCTGCGTTTTACCTCTGCTTCTGAGTCTTTGAGCTTCTGCACTTTCTCCTTGACTTTCATCTCGAACACCTGCTCCATCTCCATCTCCATCTTCTTCATCTTAGCCACGTGCTCTCGCCTCTCCTCCTCCATCTGGGCCAGAGGGCTCCTGTACAGGAAGCACGCGAAAATGCACGAAAAACATGCACAAACACACAGATTTAGACTTGAGCTACATGATGTGTCTTTCACCGTCCTATTTAACAGCAGACTAATATTCCTGATTATTGGAATAAACTTTTTAAAAGCAGTTTTTTCTGCATATTAAAGTCTTATTTCAGCATTTCCTTTTCTCCAGATACTGTTGCATGCAGACTGGAACATTGCAAACAGAGAAGCAGGATAATGCATGAAATCTAATCATGAAAAGCACCAGTTTGGAAAATGTTTGGCTTACTGTGACTTTAAAATCAATATAGTGCATTTCCATAACTGTGTACAAATCTTCAGACATTATTCCCCTTTTTCAAACAAACACAATGTGCAGGAGGGAAAAAATAGAGGCACAGGTGAAGATTTGGGAATGGAGGATCCAGGCTGCGACAGGAACAGGAAACCAACCACAAGCCAATTTTGGGAACCAGAGGAGGGATCCAAAAGTCAATGCAAGGAACCTGTGACCACTGACAGCGAGGGGAGGAGGTGGGTTAACATTAGTAAAGCTCACCAGGCTGGTTTGTTGAACTGCAGGAGAACAGAGACCTGCCATGAAGAATGCAGGGCGGTTACCTGAGCTTATGAGGAATGTCAGAGTCGTAAAACCCACTGATGCAGTCACTCTTTCTCTTATCGTCATAATTATGTTAAAAAGTTGCAGAAAGGCACAAATAGGAGGCAGCGAATGAAGGAGATGGGGAAATGAGAGCCAGCGGATGCTGTTTGCTTCGTCGCGTGTTTGGAATATTTTAAAAACAGTTTCTCACACAGCAGAAGGAGACGCCTCGTGTTTGGGCTGAAATCTGCAGATGTCGCCTGGCAGAAGTTGTTTTTCTGTGCGTGAATTAAGATTCAGCACCTTAAACCAAAGTCTGCTCTCAGGATTCGGCTTTTCGAATGAAACTTTTTTGAATCTTGATATATGAAGATGGTTTTCCCGAGTCTTTGAGCCTGATCTCTATAGTTGGGTATAATTCCAGTCAGGTGACACATGCATTTCAGTGGACTGCATGTGGAGCAGAGACATTTCTGTTTCACATATCTGTCAATACGAGTTCATATGCAGACTATGTTTAGAACACCGTCGCAGCTTCACCTGCTGTCTGGACCTTCCTGACAACTGAAACTGTTGCACTTCACCAGCTCGTGTGGACTTCTGCCAGGTATGCGAGTAATGTAATGGATGATGAAACTAAGCTGACTGAGCAGCAGCATAAACCTCCAAACTAAAATGCCCTGTTGGACTGGGACTGCATCTCCCTCCGTGCAGTAGGTGATCTGTGAAAGCAGAGGTGCAGAGGGAGAGTGCAGAGGTCTGCGAGTGCAATGCAAAACAAGACCTGCAACACCAGCATGGTTTCACCGAAGAGATGCTAAGATGCTGTCTTACTCTGTCTTTTAAAAATATATCTATTTAAAGTTCTGGTAACCGCTTAAAACATCTCATGTACAGGTTTCTGCTGTCAGTGCAAGCAGGACTAAAAGCAGCAGTGCAACAGTGGAAAGACTGTCGAGTGGAAAAAGTGAAAGCGTCACAGTGCTGCCTGGTAAACTAGGGTCGTTGGGAGGTGTGGCCGTTCACAGTTTCCCTTCTGGAAACCTTTATTGACAGGGAAAAGCCAGCAGGAGCAGACCCGAGCCAGCGAGGAGCCAAAGGGGAGGAGGGAGGAACGGCAGAAGTGAAGATGTTTAAGGGCTGAAAAATAAGTGAAAAAATGAGCACTTACATTCCTTCAACTGTGTCAAGTCTAAAAAACAAAAACACAGACACACACACACACAGCATGCAATGATGAGATCATGCACTAAAATAAAAACGACACTCATTAGTCTGTGACTGAAGTTCGCTGCAAAACGAAAAAAAAAAGTGTGGAAAAATCAACAATGTCAGCTTTGTGAGCCGAGTCGTTAGCATCAGCGGTGTGGGTTAGCCATTTGCTTATGTTCGTATTAATGAGAATTAATTACTGTGGCTTCAATTCAAGCTCGAAACTGGTGGCAAATTAGTAGAGTGAGAAGCTACAATAAAAACTCCTTTTATCACAATCACAGGATTCAGTGCTGAGTGAAAGAAATCAGCCTCCAGCTTTGTCTTTTCCTGTTGCCTGCAACCAGAACACTTAAATACAATAAGAATATGATTACATAATGTGGTAACACAGCCATCTGCAGTCTCCTATGTGCCAAATGTTCATCCCACTGCTTTCAGAAATGTGTTCCACTCAGTTTAACACATGCAAATTTGAAGGATGAAGTTTATGTAAAGTCTGAAACACCTGCCATTTCAAAAATTATACATGAAATGTGTTCAACATGTCCTGCAAAATCAGCATCTGCAGAATAAACACGGATTCTATTAATCAAATAACATTCTACATTGTGCGTGCTATGATCGTGCACATGTGACCTGCTTTCAGGGAGTTTAACAGCAGAAATAACCTCAGACCGCCTTAACTGCAGCTGCTGTGTCGTGTGTCCTTTCTTACTTGGTGGACAGTTGTCCTTTAGTCTTGTTGTTGTCCACTCCATTGTAGGTGACAGCGGCCAGCTTCCTGCTGCGGTAGTTTTCATAATGGACGTTGTTTGTCACGTCCTTCAGGTCCTGCATGTGAGTTCTGGGGTGGAAGAAGGAGAATAGATAATTAAAATGCTCCGAGTAGTATTTCAGCTGTTGTTTCAGCTACATTTTTATAGGTTTTTAGGTGATAATTGCACTCACTTTATTATTACATGAGTAAATAATAAGTTATAATTTTTCCCTGAAAAAAAATTGTCTGCAAAGCACTTTATGACAAATAAAAGGTGCAATATAATCAGCTGAGCACATTCAGTCCGAGGAACACAGACATCAGCTGCAGCCCCACCTGGTGGACTGGAGTCCACGTTATTATAGTTAACATCACATTTCTAATTAAATAAAAAGTAGAATTCTGAAGAATGGGACATGAGATGGGACAGGCCAGCAACTGAACTTTCAAAATAAGACAGGTAGAAGTGTTGCAGGTTTTCTGCCGTCTTTGCATTCTTGAGTACCTGATGAGCATGTCCCTGAGGATGGTGAAGTCGCAGTGGTCGCTGTTTTCCACTGTAAGGGAAAGTACGTTAGTTAGTCACCAGGATAAAATATTACATAACCTTATTTATGCCTCAGACTCAAGCAGCAGTTATGGTCTAATCTAATAAACCCTACAGAGCAACATGTTTCTGAGGATTCTGTCCTTTCATGAGACTCTTTTCATTTGCTTAAATGCATTTATTACTTCTTCTGCCTCTTACCTTCTGCAACCCCCCAGGGGTACTGCCTCCCTCTGACCCTTTTACCGTTCACCTCAATGATGGTGTTGCTTCCTACTACAGCCAGCGGCAGCTTGTCCTAGCAACAAAAACACAGACACATTCTGGTTAAATACTAGAAGTACACGAAGAACACACTGCTGACTCAACATACCTTTATCTTCTTCACCAGTCTGTTCTCTTCTTCATCATCTGTCTCAGGAAACTCGTAAATCTTGATTTTGTGCTCTTGGATTTCGCGCATGATCTATTAGGAGGAAAGAAGACCTTTAAGCCAGCGGGCAGACTAGGAAAGGGTCAAACAGGAAGTACAGACTGGTACTGGTAATACAGCTTCATCAGTGCTACAAAGGTTGAGTTTACTTTGATGGTTAACAGAATCTAATAATTAGATTTATCACATTTTATTGTTTTGTTTTTAAAACATTTTATTTTTCCAAAATGTGATCATTTTATTTTAATTCATCGATTGCAGCTTTTTTATTGTTTTCTGTCCTAAAGCCTCTTTTTAAATTTATTTTTATGTAGAAATATTTTACATTATTATTAAAATAAATGTAACTTGGCTGGTTAATCATAATGTGCTGTATCATTACCACCGAGCACAGCACATTAAATAAAAGCACAGGTCTAATTTAGCTCTTTGCAAGGCCACTTGTTTTTGCATTTAGAGAAAGCTGCAACACCAAACATGGTTTAGATTCAGCACCTCAGTCATACCAACGACCACAGGAGAGTTTAAAAAAAAAAAAGGTGGGTGGGGGTGGGGGTGGGGCTCTGAGATCGTTTTTCTGCAGGAGTTTGCAGCTGTGGAAACCACTGACCTGCTTCTTGAACTGTTGGCATTCCTCAGGGGTGAGAGTGTCTGCTTTGGCGATCAGGGGGATGACATTGACTTTCTCATGCAACCGTTTCATGAACTCAATGTCCAGGGGCTTCAGTCTGCAGAGATAAAAACGCAGCTTTACATGTCATCGAAACCAGGTCAGAGGGTACAGAACCACTGACCCAGGCTGGCACATTAAAGCATAAAGAAGTCACTTGGATTTTCAGGGGCTGAGTCGGTTTTGATGGTGTGTAAGTTGAGCTAAGCCCAATATAGAACTCTTACACCTCACTGACGTTTGAGTGTCCAGGAATATGACCTCTCAGTCATGGGAAAGCTACTCTTGGCTGTTTATGTGCTGGACAAACAGCACTTTACATCAGCTTCACTTTGTATTTTATTATAAAACATAATCACCCATCTTATTGATTCTTCGAGGTTAGAGTAAATGTGCATGCAGCCATGCAGGCTACTATTCAACAGTGCAGCTCTTAAACTCAACCCACAATGATCCCATGCAGCACTAAAAAGCTGCTCCATTGACTCTTTCACAGAGGAAGTGTGCACGTTTGCAAACACGTGGGTATGCCGGACTTTTATGATCCATCAATCAAAGCAGACAGTTTGCTGCTGAACGCTGAATTAAACAGAAGGTTTGGACTCCACACAAAATAACCGCAGGAATGTGGATCCATCAACAAGCTCTGTGATTTAACACCAGCCGGGCTCAGCTAAACATGCCCCACATTCATCTCGTTACGGAGAAGAAAATCATGTTGAGCCCAGACAGACATATTTCGTGTACAAATATGGTTACATGTTTTATTAGAGAGATAAAGCAACAAAAACACAGCAAACAGTGACGCCTCAGACGAGCCGTTAATGCCTGAGTAAAGTCAACTCTGCTAAATTAATCTCATTTTTATGACAGTTTTGGGTTCGACCATGAAAAAGATAATCGGGTTAAAATGACCACTGTGCCACAGGATCCAGCGTTTGTGCAGTTGTGGGACATTTTGGCTGATTGCTGAGGTTAATATTATTTTCACTTCTGTGTTTTGTTTTTTTTAGCTGTTATTTATTTCCCCCATTTTCCAGGGAGACTAAACTTTATCTTAAAAACAGACGTTTAGTCTGCACAAAGTTGGCCTGACGAAGCAAACAGCCAACCAGACAAAACAAACAAAACGTCAACAAAGGCAAATATCAGTCAATAACAATATTTAGCCGATTTGTCAGCGTTTCCCTAAAAAAGGTTACAACAGGAAAACAGATGACTAAGAAATTCTGCTCCGTGTTTATAATGTGAGGCAAACAGCTTCCACCACTGTGCTGCCAGTGATGTGGAGAGGATTTGAATACAGTATGTGAAGGTCCATCCATCCATTTTCTTCCACTTATCAGGGGCCTGATAAAGAAGCCCTCTCTCCCCCAGCCACCTCCTCCAGCTCATCTGGCGGAACACAGACGTTCCCAAGCCAGCTGAGATATAATCTCTCCAGCGCGCTCTTGGACATGCCCAGAACACCTCACCCAGTAGGCATCCTAATCATCTCTATGGGAGAGGCCACACAGCTTTCAGAGGATGCTCGCTTCTGCTGCTTGGAACCATCATCTCGTTCTTTTGGTCACCGCCCAAAGCCTGTTACCATAGGTGAGGGTGGGGGCGCAGCAAATCGACAGCTTTGATTTCATGCTCAGCTCTTTCTTCATCGTGACAGACTGGTGCTGTGTCCGCATCACGGAAGCTGCAGCCCAAATCCACCTGTCAATCTCCCGCTCACATCTCCCCTGACGCATCAACAAGACCCTGAGATACTCAAACTCCTCCACTTGGGGCAGCATCCAACCCCTCGTGATTATGAAGACAATCAGCACCAAAGTGCAGCCATGGCCAAGTCCAACACCAGAGGAAATGAGGTCATCTTACTGCAGGCAGCGCAGACTGAGCTCTCGCTGCAGTTGTACAGGAACTGAGTAGCCTGTAATAACAGGCCAGACACCCCAAACCCCAAGAGCGCCCCCCACAGGATGGCCTGCGGGACGCAGTCGAATGCTTTCTCCAAGTCCACAAAACACATGTAGACCGGAGGGGCAAAAAGTATGAAGGTATGACATAAAAATCAATATTGATGAACTCGATTTATTATTAAATATAATCTGGATCCAAAAAAAAAGTCCTAAAAATTGAAGGATGGAAATTTTATCACTACACAAACTAAACAGACTGATTCTGTTTCACTTATCAAACACAACAGAGGCTCATATAATGTTCATTTAACCCCACAACACTTTACACTGCTACAGTGAGTCACTTTAACCTCCTCTGACATTTACTGTGCTTGTTTTTTATATTTAAACGGGTCTGTCAATGGGACCACCTGTATAAATAAAGGTTAAAAAAAAAAAAACACTGGTGCTTTCTACACAAACACTGCATAAAATCCACAACTGCTTATATGACCTTTCAGTGCTTTCAAGTCCTGGAATACATTCAGTGCTTTTTCTAGACGTGCTGATAGCCTCCCCTTTAAGGCCCCTCCTCCCAAAGAAAAACCCCTAAAGGAACAGTGCTGCAGGTCATCGTGCGGCAGTGTGAGAGCAATCAGCTGGTTTGGTGAGGGGGTGCTCTGTGTTTATGCCAGAGCATACGCTGCCCATCCTCACAGACAAAAGGAAAGCTGGTGTGAGCACAGCGCGCAGGCTTGTGCAAACACAGAGAACAGACAAGAACAGAGCCTCGTTCTCTGCTTACAGTAAGTCACAATTAGCAGATGTAAGGCTTGTAAGCAGGCAGAGAGATTTGCATATTCACAAACTGTGCAAAGCCACACAGCAGACACAACACTACAGGAAGAAAGATCAACAAATAGCATTGTGACCATTTTAAAAGGTCAGGAGCTGATTGTTTTAAAAGGAATTAAATCCATTCATGCATTTAAATGAGATGTTAAGAGGTTTTTCTTGTTTGTTTCCAGGGCAGGAAGTTTCTCACATTCATCACTCTCTAACCGAAGTGCATCACCCCAGACACGTACACCAAAAGGCCATACGAGCACTGCAGCCTGCTACAGAAGATCTGGTAGCTTATGAATAATAAACATTATAATTAAAATTCCACACAGTCATCTTTCTGTGATCAGTATCATCTGCTGGGCATTTAGCCAGGATCTCAGTATGGCTTGCACGACCTCCCCCCCCCCCCACACACACACGCATGCGCAAACACACTTTTTCCTCCTTAGCAGGCCTTCATTTTTAACCCTTATTTTGCACGTCAAGATGACTCAGTCTCACATTATCACTCACAGCAACAGCTGGGGAGGAAGTAGCTATTGGAGAAAAAAATTCAAGATATGAATTTACTGCAGAAATTCAAGCAGCCCAGCGTGACTGCAGCTCAATGCTGCTGGTTTCAGAAGGGGGGGGGGCATCAGCCATTTTAACTGAGGGAGGAAACCCTTCTCTGTATTTTCCACTGCACAGTGATGTCAACCAGCAACCTTTTCTTCCAGTCACAAACCTGCTTCTCTGCCCTTTGAGGCACTGCTGACCCTTCATTTCCCTCTTTGCACTATTTCCTCCCGCTGTTCACCCTTCCCCTCACTACCTTTTCCTCTCTTCGCTCCAAAGCTTTTCATCCCCCAACAGTGACATCACAGTTCAAGAGCCCGAGTCTCTCTGCACCGGCCTGATGCAGCACATTATAGTGGTAAAAGAGGCTGAACGTGGACTCACCCGTGTCCTGAAGGGGCAATGAAGTACAGGCAGCAGTGGATTCGGCTGTCGGGCATCTGTCGTCTATTCACCCGCGATTCTGAGTTCAGGTAGTCTTCGAACTTGCTGTCTATGTGGTCAATGATTGGCTGCCAGCTGCGTGACAAGAGTTACAGCTTCCGTTAAGAAACAAAGACCCAGACAGAACTGAACAGGGACATCTTTCACTAGAGAATAACTGAATAACTTTAGTAACAAATCCTACGGCTTTGCCAAGGTAGAAGCAGACTTTGGGAGTCTGAAATCACCAAGAAGCATTTTTGAACCACGACTGTTAATTTTCAGAATGATGGATGTAAAATTAGAGGCAGTATTTTTTATTTCAGTCACATCTCATGGATTTAGTGGGACGGCTCACTGCTTAACCAGCTCTCACCTACCACTCCAAGAAGCTGGCTCAAGAGTGGAGTGGGACGCCTACTACTCGAAAACACAGTGGAACAACTGCCACCTTGTCCAATTAGGCACTGGTGACATCAGCAGTGTATCTGTGACTCTCGGCTGTGGTTCATGAATAAGCCACCTCACGCTTAATTGGCACCAGATGAATGCTAAATGTCCAAAACGTGTTGTTTCCATCAAGGTGCTACAGAGATGGTAACACCTGAACATTTGGTCACATACAGCAACAGGATAGTGGTCAAATTTAATGGATCATATACATGTCCAGACTGGACAGAGTGAAGCTGAAGGATCACACCTAGCAACTGTGTATCTGTCAAACAACTTTGAAGTCTTAAGTGTTCATACACTGTCATAATAAATGTGCCATTGCAAGTGTTTTACATTAAATATAAGTCAATGCTTAGTGAAGAAGTTCTCACTTTTATATTTCACTGCTCCATAATTCAAGAGTAAAACCTCCAAAACTGAAAAAGTGGTTGAAATTCTTTTGAAGGTTCACGTGGCTGAGGGTTTTCAGATTAAATTAAATTTTGGCTCTTGTATCCACTTGTGAACGTTTGTTACAGTAACGCGCTGAACTGCCACGCCAGTCTGCTCAATCAGAAACATCAGAAAGTAGCTTTGACATTTTAAGGACTGTAAGCGAGGACAGTGGGAAGCTTTACCAGTTGCTGTTGTCGACAGCATCTCCGAACCCTGGGGTGTCGACTATTGTGAGCAGCAGCTGGACGCCGCCTTCCTTTATTAAAACTTTGGACTGCTCCACCTGACGCAGAGGGAAGAATGAAAGGAATGCTGCGTTTTACTTCTGCCGCAAACCTTTGAAAACAAACCTGTTAAGTTAGTGATGAAAATGAAAACACAATATGGAAGAAGGGGCGTAAAATGACACGTTAAGGTACTTGCATCCAAGATTTCATAACTCATACAGAAAATATTTGACAACAAACGGCATGTAGCAACATGCGCTCTCGTATTGTTTTATTGATAACTATGCTGAAAAACCAGAAAAGCTATGAAGCAACTGAAGATTGCAGTGCTGTGAGTCAAGAGCCAGACGGTCCAAGCAGAGCACTTCAGGCTTTTAATCCGCAGGACAATGTTTTGTAATCAAGGAAGATGAGTATAAAGTCATCTGACAGTCAGACCTTTGTGAGGATGATTTGAGAAACAGAGAAATATGGAGCGTAAGTCTGTCTTGCTGCTTCCTAACACCTAAACGTACTTTATCAACTGCCCAGGATTATCAATAGATTTTAGGAATTATTTTTACAACATTCTTACCAATTATACACATTGTGTGCAGTACCTGAAACATTATGTATAGGTTGCTGTTTGTAAATAAAGTTTGCTGAATAATTTATGGTGCGGTGGCACTCGGAGTATGTTGTCACGCATATCTGTAAATATACAATCAATGTGTAGCTTGCAAAGAAGAAGAAACATCTGTATTTGAAAAAGAAATATCAAAAAATATCTGCAGCAAATTATTTTCTCGAACATCTGTTTCAGGTCCACTGCTACAAGGACAGATACGGAAAATGGTTCCTACCTTATACACCACCACCTTATTCTATTCTATTCCTATTTATTACAGGTATTATATTGTTTTCCAGCACAGGCTCAAGGTTCAGGTGTGTTTAGCTCCTTTTAACCAGCAGGTCTAGTTTGACAGTGTGTACCTGCACAGTCTTTTTGATTCTGTGTGACGGTCCGGGATACTCGGCTGAATACAGGTCTGTTAGGAACAGAGAGTTGATCAATGTGGACTTGCCCAATCCAGACTCACCTGTAAAAACACAAAGAGACTGTGAGCACAGCATTACTCAGAATAAAATGTTTAAACCCCTTTGTGATACACCCATTCAAAGCCGACTTTTGGCATCCTCCACACAAGAAAAGGCCGTGTGTCTATGCGGGGATGCGACTGACATTTGCTCAAGACATTGATCCATTTGGGTTAACAGCTAAAAGGCTAAGAAAACAACTCAGACAATGACTCTTGTTATGTGCAGCTGACTGGCTGTGCAGTCTGGGAGACTTCTCAAGCTCAGTTAGCTTTTGTGGGCCCAGTGTCCGAGCTCCCAATGAAAAGAATCATTAGTGGAAATGACCACTGGCACTGCCTGCCTTGGCTGATAGCCACAAGTCAATATTTAATGAGCCATCATTTATGCCAGAGCTGCAATCAAAGTGTGACCTGTGGAACTTGTACAGTGTCATTTGTTTGTCGTACAATTTATGCACAGCATGCAACAGTACACGAGAAGCTTGTTAAATATACTGTGATATGAATGGCTGACAAGCCTGTGAAATGAGCTGCTGAACAGGTTGTTGGGTCATGTGTTTTTATGAGGTAAGCAGAGATCTGCCAGCCAGCGAGCCACTGGTGGTGATGGCATCTCAATCTCTCCTCCTCCTTTATCTTTTATCCTCCACTCCTCTTTCATACCACGCTGGTGACGCATTGTGTTGTATGTGAGCAGCACTGCAGGGACATGTGGGCTCGCAGCTAATCTGAGCCAAGAAAAGCTGAGCGCGAGTGTGTCCATGCAAGCGGGTGATACCGTAAAAACAATAGCAGCCATTTAAGTAGCCGAAAGCCCAGAGGACCTCCTCTTCTTTCCTTGTTGCAAAGCCATTTGTTTAATGCTTTCAGCAATTATCCCCGAAATGAACATATTTGTTGCAAACAGACGAAAGCATTCACAGGCCCCAGAGGCCGACTTGGTCACTATCCAACAGCAACAGAGGAGAGAGGGAAGCAACAGTGATCCTTGCCTTCAATTATCGAACATCGATGTTTGGATATTTATTAGCAGCACTGAGTAAAGCCTGCAAAGGAAACTGTGCTGTTAACACGACGAAACATCGCATTCTTAGATGCATGCTGGGTATGAATTCTCTCAGTCCCACCACAGGAAATGGTTCTGACCCTGGGATACACTGTCCCTCCAAATACGGCCCGATCAGCCAAGGAGGATCTTGGCACGGCGTCAACCACCACATCCGAGCGCTGCAGAAGAATGTCTGCATTTCTGATTCGCTGACTGCACTTTGAGATAAATCCAACCCAAATGCTTGTTTGCTGGGAGACACTGTCAAGGACCTGACATTAAGATGAATTCAAACAGCAATGCGATCCACACCCCCTCTTTGACTCAGCAATTAACACTACAAAGCTGGGGGTCTGTCCCTTGTGTGTAAATATGGCTGTGGACACACACACACACACACACACACATCTCGCTCTCTCTCTCTAAAACAAACCACACAGTGAAAGACTTCAAAATGCCAACCGCCGGTCATTCCTGAGCTGATATCTTTTGGAACAAAA
>VOQJ01045369.1:0-19857 GCA_015052665.1 Apistogramma diplotaenia | reverse complement strand
GTTGAAGCTCTGCTGGAGGTGTGAGTTGAAGACCCTGCGGACTGGGGCCTCAGCCAGGCGTTCCCAGCACACCCTCACAATACATTTGGGTATTACATTACATTCTCCATAATCAAAATTGCATCTCAAGTGTGTGCACAACCTTTGTTATCCAGGGAGTTCAAACAACACCGTAGTGGATGATGATGATGATGGGGATGAGAGAATAGCCAAAGCAAGTACATCATTTGGCAGTTAACATACTGACTTTAGGATGAACACGGGGTCAGTCTCAACATCCAACTATACAAAGCCAAAGTTTTGCAATCTTGGCTGTGAAACTTTATCTAAGACACTTAAATCAACTACGAGCCTTCCATCTAGGGTGCCTCAGACAATTATGTAACATCATATGGCAGGATGAGATTCCAAACACTGAAGTGCTTTTAAGACGTTGTGCACTCAATGCTGGTGATCCGACTATGACAGCTTAGCTATAAAGGGTTATACATACAGTATGTTTTAGAATGGATGACCCCTGGATACCAAAGATATTGTTCTTGGACAGTTCCAGTACAAGGTGTTCTGGATGCCTACTCCTGAGATACAAAGAGAAGAATCTCAAATAATGCAAGATAGGCACCAACACTGGCTCAAGGCAGACCCAGCAGGCAACTGTTGTGTCGCAAAGGGATGCAGGTATTTAAAGAGAAGAGGACTGCATACCGGTAGCAGAAATGTGCAGGCTGAAAGGCCAGTGCCTTACAACCAGTGTCAAATTATGATCATGTGTGTACAGTCTGCAATAAAATATGCAAGCTAAAGTTGTGCCTAGCATCACACATGACTCAGCAGCAACCCAGTACCATCACAGCCACCACACACCGCACAAAGTGCTCACGCTCGTCTCTCAAAGGGAGAATCTGTAACGGATAATGGATGGATGGATCAACTGAATTAAATGCCCAAAATGAATGACACAATGCTGTAAAGATGAGTGGGCCAAAACAATCTGAGAGACTGATGAAGTCATACAGAAAACAACAACTTCAAATTATTGCTGCTGAAGGTGGCTTTTGAAATAAATAATGGAAGGCTGTAAAATGTCATGTTGTTTATCCGAGGTTCTGTTTATCTAATTGACCAGATGATTTATTATTATGCTCTAATGGATCAAAACCTTAGAACTGATCTACTTTCTTTTTTTCACTAAAAAAATTCATGCTGTTTAGTTTGGTGAATATAACTTCTTAGTTCCACTGTCCCGTTCATGTAGAAATTATTTAGTTTGTACTTTAAGGGCTTTTGTAGTCTAAAGACAGACCTGCTTCCAAAGCCTCGTGCTCTCGCTGGCTGATCTCAGCAGAGTTTCACAGTTGCCTGCAGGCTGAACCTTTCTGACAACATACTGACTGACTGTTAATCTCTTTCTCATCCCAGGAGGCGTGGTATGAATTCCGCGTCATGGCCATCATGGATGACATGATCAGCGAGCCTAGCAATGTAGTAGGAGTGTCCAGCACAGGTGAGGCATTGGATCATATAAAATGTTAGGATTTCATCTGTGGATATGGCTTAGAAATGCTGAATATTTAAATCAGGCTATCATGTGTGGGAACCTTACATTACCTAGTGTGCAGGTATAATCACATCGAAGCTTCGAGAGGTGAAGACAGATAACGCTCCACAGTGAGTTTGTGCTGGGATTCAACCCAACAACTTCTGCCTCCAACCTGCATCTATAACCTCCAGCTATATTAACATCTCGGAGCTGAAAGGGGTGGGAGATGTATTGCACACTCAGCAACTCCAACTTTACATTTTGCCCACTCAGCACTATTAATTTCAAGCTTGCTGTTACATGGACACTCCTTTGTAGCATCCTGAGAAGGATGACATCATCTTTCTGTCTGCTTCTTTGCTGTGCTGGGTTGCTTTGTGATTTTAAAAAAAAGACAGTCTTTTTTTTGGCTGTAAAACAAAAAGACTCTTTTGGATCTGAAATTAAACCCTTCAAAATGTGATGGTGCTCCTCTGCAGAGGTCACTGAGTACACGTCGTTTGGTAGGAACAGCTGTTGGTAGCATTTATAGATGAGATTTTACCAGTGATCTATTTTTGGAAGTACTCTGCTTCCCTCCTCTGGTATAACAGAGGAACTGTGCTGTATGGTGATCAAAGACATCTGCTCTCTCCTCAGTTCATGTGGGATTTATCTGACTGCTTTCTTTATGTCCAACACCACGTGCATGACACAGGTTATTTGAACTGTTATTTTTTTGATCCAGTGTTCCTGGAGGAACAACACTTTGCATTTTGCTGTATCATACCTCACTGCAGCACATAAACTACTCTAAGAAGTTTGTAACAGAAGCTGACACAATATAGCTCCTGGTCTCACTGAGAGATAAATAATCACTAAGTGGAGTCCTGATCTGAGGACTGTTACAGCATAGCTGCAGAGCAGAGACACTGTGGTCTATGGTGCATTGGCTGGATTTTCATTACAGTAATGGTCACATTTTTTTGGCTTAAATAGACTTTGACTTCTTTTTGCAATCAGAGGAGTTGCCCCCTGCTGACCAGTGAAAATGTATGCAGGCGTGTGCTTGTGTGTGTGGTTGTTCTTTGTGCGTGACAGTTGTGGTTGATCACTTAAGCCCATTGGCACTACTATCCCTTTAGATCTGACTTCTCGTTCAAAGTCACTGTGAGTCAGCAACAAGGCCAAGCTCTTGGTAGAGTTTGAAAAAGCTTTTCCTTCCTTTCCTCTTCAAGTCAGTGCTGGCAAGTAACATTCTTAAATATTAGCAATAAATATAAATCAGTGCTCTTATCCACATTTCATGAACTCGTTGTTAAAATTTTACTTCCTGTTTGTAGAGGAAGTAGATGGCAGCTTGAATATATCTGAATTTTATTGAATGTGCCAGAATGTTTTCTTTCACACACCCTTCTGCAGGATCGTAGAAACACGTGGACTCTGCATCTCGATCTTTGCTAGCGAGGCTGTCAGGAAACAACAGAAAGTGCTTAGCTTCATCAGACAGCAGGGTCTTCTTGCAGGGTGCTCCAGTACAGTTCATGATCTCATAGCAATTATCCGTCACGGTTTTGGAGCCAGAAAATGAATACTGACACTAGCATTAATATCGAGGATGTCAGAAGTCTAGTGAGCAAACTAAATTTTGCACATGTTTCTCTGCTAATGTGTTTCCTTGTTGTGTCCACATACATGATATATACATATCTTGTTTCTGTCACGAGTTGCTGCTGCACTTCATTATGCTTTTATGCCCCTCACTCTTTCCCCGACTTTCGGCCCGCAGATTTCTTCCCTCCTCCAGAGTTGGTGGAGGAGCGTGGACTGGCGCGGCCTGTGGTGGCCGGCATTGTGGCCACCATCTGCTTCTTGGCAGCAGCTGTCCTCTTCAGTACAATGGCTGCCTGCTTTGTCAACAAGCAGCGCAGGAGAAAACTCAAGAGGAAAAGAGGTGAGGGGAAGGTTATTATATTTAATTACTCGCCACATAAAAACCTGAAACATGTCAGCTGCTTAAATTTGTGGAGGTGCTGCAGCAACCGATGCATCATCGTGCATGAATATTCTGAACAATATTCCTTATATTTTAACCATCTCACTGTTTTATTGAAATTTCATCATTTTCCTTTTTGTACATACTTGTGCACTTAATTAGTCGAAGCTAAGGTGATGTGAGCAGCTGGGATTTTATGGTACAAGCGAGGAAGTTCATTAAGTTGTATGTTTGTGTATGTGCTTGTGTTTTTTCCTTGGTTATTAACAGAATTATTCCTGAATAATAATAATATTAATAATGATAAACTGAGGTGGATAAGCACTTATTTCCTGCACACCAAGCACAATGAGGGAATGACTGTACAGCAAGAAAGAGGGTGAAAACACATCAATCACACCTACTGCCTCATTATTATCGAACATCTTCCTGGTCCACGACGTAATTTCCAATCAATGACAAACCAAACAGTTTCCCAAATGTATTTTTTTATTTTTATCATTTCATGGATGGAATTACTTGGGCAGATAATATGGGATACAAAGACCAAATACATAAAACACAACTGGATAACCGGTCATTTGAGGAATTGTCCCAACACACGTTAGGAAGACTCATTAAACGCGTCACACCGGCTTCCTTTGGCTGTGCAACAACCACTGTGGCCACCAGATGTCACCCAAGAGTACTAAATGAAACACGGGAACATATTATAAACACAATGGTTCAAAAAGGTTCAAAGCTCCAGAAAGCCTCGCTTTGCCATCACTTCCTCAGAGGATAAGAAGGCTAAAACATGGCAGCATTTCACAGTGGATCACGTTCTGATGAATCAGAGACTGATGGCAGTAGCATGTGATACCACATCAGGTCAAATCCACAGTGAAACGTGGGTGGAAATATTGGCATCTGGGGAGACATGCTCTGCACTTTGGTTACACATCTTTCTGGTATTCATACTCAGCAGGATATGAGCCCAAACACCTTTAAAGCCTTGTGGAACGGCTAAAAACCATGATGTGACTCTCACGGTCCACCACATCCCAAAGACGCTCTTTTGGATTGAAATGCATTTGAGTACAATGAACTAATTTTAATGTTGTAATGATCTTTTATTGATTGGCCAGGCAGGGATTGACAGCAGGTCAGGGTGATTAAGGATGGAAATGTAGTAACAAATGAAGAGAGTGTTGAGAAGATGGAAGGAGCAGAAATGAATAAAATGAGAGAGAGAGCAGGATGGATGGATGGAGGAAAGTTAGTGAATCAGGAAGTGCAGAGGATTAGTAAGGAGGAAAGGAGAGCAGTTGTGAAGAGGATGAAGAATAGAAAGGCAGTTGGTTCAGATGTCGTACCCGTGGAGTACCTGTGGAGTACCTGTGGAGTACCTGTGGAGTACCTGTGGAGTACCTGTGGAGTACCTGTGGAGTACCTGTGGAGTACCTGTGGTGTTACGGAGAGAAGCAGTGGACTTTTTAACTGGTCCGTGCCTGAGGAATGAATTTCAACACGTGTGATGTTTTCTTTGAGAGTGCTGATGGAGGCGTGCAGAGAAGGTCAGAAGGAACTGTGGTCCTGCCTGACGTGGCAGAGAAGGATGTGAGGGTGGTGCAGGACACGTATGAGCTTAGCGAGACAGTGTGAGATGTGCAGTAGTAGTGACGGATGAGTTTGTGGTGGAGGTGGGATTACATCAGGGATCTGATCTGAGCAGCCTGACAGATGGGGTCAGGCAGGAGTCTTCATGGACGAGATGTTTGCTGATGACATTGTGATCTGTGGCGAGAGCAGGGAGCAGGTGGAAAAGAGTGGAGAGGTGGAGATATGCTCTGGAGAAATGAAAGTCAGTGGAAGACAGGATGCAGGCCTGTGAATGAGACCGGGGAAGATGACTACCTGGGGTCGGCCATGTAAAGCAAAGGATAGTGCACAAGAGAGGTGAAGACGTGCAGGCAGAATGGAGTGGGTGGAGATGAGTGTCAGGGATGATTTGTGACCGAAGGATATCAGCCAGAGTGAAAGGGACGATTTACAAGATGATAGTGAGACGTGCTGTGATGTATGTTTGGAGACGGTGGCACTAACAAAAGGCAGGAGGCAGAGCTGAAGATCTCACTGTGATTATAAATGAGCACATCAGAGGGAAACAGTACTAAAGCGGTGCTGTGTGCAGAGCATGGAAGTAAATATATTTTATAATATATAAAAATATGGATCTGCTATGCAGAAGATTGATGGATGTGGTTAAGGAGGAGGAGGATGCTGGGGCCTGGGTGAGACAGAGGCAGATGATCTGCAGGAAAATGATACCATTACATCACCACCACTAGTCTGAACTTTTGATATAAGGCAGGCTGGATCGATGCTGTCATGGTGGTTATGCAAAGTTCTGACCCGACCGTCTGAATGTCACAGCAGAAACAGGCTCATCAGACCAGACAATGTTTTCCTGCCTTCTGTCGTCCAGATTTGTGAGACCATGCGAAGTGTCTCCTTAGTGTCCTGTTCTTAGCTGGTGGGAGTGGCGCCTGCTGCTGTAGCTGAACACATGTACCTAACAAAGTGGCCAGTCTCACACTTTAAGAGCATTTAATATGATCTTAAAATATTTTTATTTAATTAAACTGAATTTGTTACTTACTTACTCTTGCCTTCTTCTTGATCTGCTGCCTCCTGCTGCCATCACATCCTCTCAGCTGTGGAAAAAAGCTAAAAGTGATATAAAGATCACTCATTGTTGCATTTTACTGCTATTATGTCACTCACATTCAGATCCTGCTCCAGGCTCTGCACCAGCAATGCTAATGTCGCCTTTGGAGAGTCTACTTTTATAAGCCTTTTATGTAAATGTGTTGGTTCAGACTTGTTTACCATGAATAGCAAAGAGACATTTTCCACAATATGAATCTTAATATTGAGGTTTGCCTGAAAATAAAACAGTTAATTTGCCTCCTTCAAATGACCTTGCCTGCATTTGTGCAGCTTCTAACTGAAGTGTTTGTTTTTAAATCATGAACTACAGTTTACAGTCTTCCTTCCTTATCTTCCAGATCCCCCTCTTTCCATAACCCACTGCAGAAAAAGCATGGAAACTCCGTAAGTAACACTTGTGCCGCACAGCGTTACTGCAAAACAAACCCACAGTTAAAAACCCATAATCACAAACACAAGTTATTTCAGCAAAGAAAAGCAAATAGTAAAACACTTCATATTGTAAATATTTTGTCAGTTGTATAGAAAAATATTAAAAAGGTCAACAAACTCAAATAGACATGAACATGCATTATACTGTAGGTACCTAAATGATGACTTCAGATCATCGCTGGTGACTGTGATAGTGAATGTGAGTGTGTGTGTTCATTCTACATAAACTCCACTCGTTCAGTCGTCTGCTGGTTCATTGGAGGTTCTCTTGTTGCACAGTGATGCTTGCAAGGACCAGTATTTTCAAACAAAATGTGAACAGGCTTGTTGATGTTCTAGCCTGCTAGCATTTATGCTACATATGAGTTCAGGCAGGAACTCAGCTACTCCCTAACACCACCTAAAAAGGCCATTTATTCCTAGCTGCTATCTGTTTGCTAATTTCACGACAGCTAATCGGTGCCAGTGAACAGGACATGCTGCTGGCGCCTTCATGAGCAGACCCATCTGACTAACACTTACTGTGTGCTGCAGCCTATTCATGCAGCCTGGGCTCCACTTTAGAAATTCTGGTGTTTGTGCGCCCCCTACAGTTTGAGGATGCATATGTTCTACCCAAGATTGCTAATGTTAATGATAACTTAAAGCACCATCATGTCATCTCAAACAACATCAACAACATGGCTGCAACCAAAATGTTAATTTTGAGCTTTCAATCATTTTGAAAGCTCAACAATCCAGTGGGTGATGTCATGCTACAGCCATCTTTTATATACAGTCTGTCCCTGTACTGAAATGTCCTGAGGTGTCTGAAGGAGAACTGTGCTGTGTACCAGTAGTGCCGGTCTTCGTTCACACCCACCCTGCTCACTGTAATGAAACCAAAGACAAAGTCTTAGTGGCCAGAACATTGCAGAACTGTGCAGCTCCCTTTCACCTGTTTATATTTTTTACTTACTTTCAAATGGTGCTAAGCAACAGTTCACCAGGATTTCTGAAAGATTTCTAACCTTTTTCTTTGGCTGCTTTTTCTCTCATTTTCAGTCCAGTCCTTGAAACCTTTTCAGAGGGATGTGTTTTCTTTGTTAAAAGTGACATTCAAGCATGTAAAAGCATCTAACTCAGTCTTGGCTCTGAGTGCCTCAGAGAGGGCGGGCGAGCATCGTCAGAGAAAAACATTAAGTTTGATAGTTTCATGCTATGTGGTGAATCATAGACTGCCAAAGGTCTTACCCTATGACCTATAAGAAGGAAACCCTGAAAAACATCTTTGAACCTCCCATGTGTGGAAACATTTGTGGCTTTAGTCACCCAGATGATATTCTTCTGTGTGCAGTGGTTACTGCAGTCCTTCAGTTACAGACAAAAACAATCTGAGCACCTCAACATATCTCATGTACATTCAGATTAGATCGTTTGTCCTTTTAACACCACAAGAAGTTTTCACTGGTAAAGCTAAAAATATCCAAATACATTTCCTTCTTTTTGGTTGGCATACATACCTGCTCTCACAGATCATGCGAGTTACTCAGGTCTGGTCTCTTATAGCTGGGAGAAATCCCTCCACACCGGGTCTGAGGAGAACCTCTTCACTGTGAAGCATTTGTGTTAAAATAACCCAGGAGTAATGCAGTGGACCACAGTAAAATGTATGTTTGCTGTATACATGTGGATGCTGTCAAATACACAGATGGTACAATGACATGTGAAGCCTAATATTTCACAGTTTAAAGGCAAACAGGTGGTTAAAGTGTGGAAAGGAAGTGTGACTGTGTCCTTTATGCTCCTTCACCCTGTTGTGTCTGAAGTGAGAGAAAACAAATTGAACTTTGGCGACGAACCTTGGGGTGAATAAATCTCAGCTCCCTCTTTGTTCTCTGATGCCATCTCTTGTTTTGATCTTTCTCCTGTCTCATTTATTTTAATCTTAGAGAATCTTCGGCTCTTTAATGCTTCTCATCCTTAACCTGCTGAACAGGAACAGTCTTTTTCTTTCAATTTTTTCTATTCCTCTTTATTTTTTATTTTTACCATCTCTCTCATTACCAGGCTTCCTGTTTCCCCCCATATGCTCCTCACTTCTTACTGTCTGATCTTCCCACCTCTGCAGGAGTCCACTTAGCCTCATTCCCAGCGTTGAGCCCTACTGGGAGGGGCTGGACGCAAGCAGGTACAGGCCCCAACCGTACAATCCTCAGTGAGTGTGCAAACCATTGTCCCTTTGTTCTGGCACACTGTATTTACCCTCTTGCACTGTGGTTCAGCCCCTCAGACTCTTGACCTGTCTGCATGCCAACAGCAACCAGGCAACAACAATACTGGTCATAGGTTTTTGTTCATGAGACTCGAAGGACATTCATCAGAACATATGGGAAAAACATCATGCGACTAAATTATTCAGGATAGAAGGAGGTAATAGGACATGTAGACTCTGGACTTGTGTTTCATGTGTCAGTGAATGAATCACCTTTGTCATGCGTTATATTTGGTCTGTATTGCTGTTGCACTGATACAACTGTCCTTTATTAAAAATGTTTTGCAGTTGCTGAGGGACTTTGTAGTCTTTCAGAGAAAACAGCTCCATTAATGAGCCTCCAGTCTTCTTGTTAATTCACCGACCGGCAAACATTCATGCAGAGTGCTGTCAGTCTTATTTAACGCAGGCTGCTAGGGAGCTACAATACATGCATGCAAGACCATTCATTTTATTATAATGGTGATTCATTCAATGAAACATTTGGTTCAAAGCAACAGATCATATACAGCTCTTTCAGTTGTGGGCCTGATATTCCTGCTGCTTATGTGCTGCTGAGCTGAATTATTCCTGTCCTATGTTCAAGGTTTTCTTTATTGACAAAATAAACCATTCTTGAGAAGTTTAGTCAATCACAGTATTGTACTGTACATCTTATTCTCTGCAATAATGTTCTTTATGCTTTCAGAGATGGTTGTTAGCCTGGTTATGTCATAAAAGTCCATGTGTGTAAAGAACAAATATATTTTAAACATTTGAAAAACTGTAAATCTGACTGATGACAAGCAGCCGTGGTGGGCGTGGTGGCGTGGTGGTTAGCACCGCTGTCTCACAGTGAATGACATCTGGAAGGTCTGGGTTCGATTCCACCTCGGCCCGGGTCTCCCTCTGTGTGGAGTTTGCATGTTCTCCCCGTGTCTGCCTGGGTTCCACAGACATGCACTTACAGGGGTCAGGTTATCTCTCTGTGTTGGCCCTGCGACCTGAACAGGATGTACACAGCGTTCCGCCCTATAAGGCTCCAACACCCCCCGTGACCCTGAACAAGAAAAGCAGAAGAGAATGGATGGCTGGTTTGTAGATCTGTCATAATCCAGGCTTGGGTAAATAAGTAAAATTATAACTGTGGCTACGATTATTGCTAATATGAATGCAGGCCATGCTGCCTCTTTCAGTGCAGTGCGAATGAAGCTTAAATGGGTTGAGAGGTTTAAAAAAGCTGGGAAAGCTTCTCCTGACTGCTTACAGTTATTGCAGTAAGTGAAAGCATTCACAAGATCAATGTTTGCTTTATTTTGTTCTTCTGCACTTTGAACATCCCGTAGTTTGTTGACGTGATTAGGTGATGTCAGCCTGTTGCTCCTCTATTCATCTCCTTTTTGAAGTAGTATCTGATGGTCATGTGTAACAGGCCACATTTAAATGAAGAAGAGTTGTGCTCAAGGTTAAGGTCAAACTGTATGTGTGTGAACTGCAGAGCTAAGCTGACTTAAGTGAACTGTTAAAGTATTCATTTAGTTATTTTCTGCACCGTGCTCAGCACTGTGTTAGAGCTGTATGTAACCCCGTCTCTGCAGCTTCCTGCTTCACCTCCGAGTGACCCGAGTTGCTTTCCCACATAAGCTTCACCCCTGTTTCTTTAACTGCTGTTACACATGCTTTGCTGGGCATTCTGCATGTTTAAGTGTCAGCTTCTGTTTAGGAAAATCCCAAACTTGTACGCTGCCATGAAAAAGAATTTCTCCCCCTCAATGTTTTTTTTAGTTTGCATATTTGTTCACATCCTGTGTTTCAGATTATCAATCTAATTTTAATATTAGACACAATAACCCAACTAATTGAGCTATCCAAACTCACCTCAGGACTAAGTAATTGCCTGCCTTCTTAAATCATGAATTAAATGTGATTAACCACATTTTTTGAAAAGTGGGGAGCAGGCTAAAACAGCTCAAAACCAGCACATCATCCACCATCTAAAGAGGCCGCTGAGACACAGTGAAAATTATCAGTTGAGAAAAGGCTACTAAGGCATTTGTAAGGCTTTGGGACTCCAACAAACCATGGTGAGAGCCATCATCCACAACTCGAGTTGTGGTCACTCTGGTCAGCGCTCTGACAACTCGTCCATGGACTGGGATGCTTTGCATGACCTTAAACAGGCTGTTCACAATGTGGCTGAATTAAAACAATTCTAAGAAAATTGGGCCAAAATTCGTCCCTAATGTGAAAGACTCATTGGCAGCTACAGCAAACGCTTCATTGCAGTTCTTGTTGCCACGGTGGCACAACCACCTGCCCCCTAATAGTTTTTCCAGCAGGTGAGGTAGGTTTGGTTAACTTATTTCCTTTAGCAAATAAAATTATCATTTTAAAAACTTCATTATTCTTGTCTAATATGAAAATTTGTTTGATGAAACACGGGTGACAGATGAGAAAAAAACAGCACTGGAGTTAATTTGAATTACCTATATTTTTAAAATGACTAATAAGCACTACTGTACATTTCCATTCAGTTAGTGAGACTGTGGTGTTGTGTTACCCTAATAGCCAGCTGAATAGCATTAGCAGTGCTGGTCATCATCATTGCTTTGCAGTAATGGCTAATAAGGAGAATATGATCATCAGAGACAACAGTTCACAAATACAATGTTGTTGTCTAAACAAATTGATAAGATTGATTGATTATTGTAATTAGAAATAATGATAAAGATGTAGGTTTTATGTATTGTTGGATTATGTGAGCAGTTTTTGTGACTGGGTGGTTTGCTGTAACTGATGGACCATGATAGATATGACTTATCAGTGAAGGCACATGGCCACTGAACCCTGGTATCAAACCTTTATCAGCTATCACTTTGTTTTACTGTATATAGTGTTTATAACAAACAGATGCTTCAGAATTCTGCAGATACAAATTGCTTTTATCACTAAATAAAGTGATTGTGGCTTCAAAGAATATTGTGGTTTCATTTCCTTTTTCCTATATAAGCTCCTCTAGAAATGATTTCTAACAAATTTCTTACAAATAGAAAGAATTTTATAACATGCATGTTTAAGTGCCTCCGTTTCTAGTTATATACAAGCACATGTTTTTCGATTTGGCGCCTCAGATATCATATAGAAGGATGGATACCAAAATTCCTAAAACCTTCAGAAAAGACTTGCAAAACCTTTGCAGGAAACAGCAGTTATCCCCTCTGTGGGTCAGCCTCTTATGACTGAACTAACCTCTGAGGTGGTTTTGACACAAGTGGCTCAGCATTCATCTCAAGCTCTGTTTGGTAAAATACTTGGTAATTTTCAGGATACAGTACCAGTCAAAAGTTTGAACACACTCACACATTCATGTAAACAGGTGAGTGCATCCAAACTTTTGACTGAAACTGTATGTTTTTAGTCAGAGTCTCTGCTTTCCCACCACCCAGTCATGGCTCTGCCACACCAGAGCTTTAGCATTGTAGGTGAGTGCAGCTCCCTCATCCTTGTTACTGCAGAGCTGCTCAGAATGTGTTAAAATCCTACTGTCTGTACTCTTGACATTTGATTAGACACTTACATTTTGTCCCTAAATTAGGCTAGCTAGCTGTTAGCTAGCTGTTCCTACCTTAACTGCAGAAAGTTACATTTTCCTGCTAGACGTGCCAGTAAATTTAACCTGCAGGCTTTCTACCCTTTTAGATATTTACTGAAATGTACGCATCACACATACTTAACAAGCACTGTCTGAAGAAGTGAGAACTTTGCTCAATTTCATCTGTTTTTCTCCACGTCTGTGCTCAAGTTTCTAATGTCAAAAGGTGTGGTGATGTTGTGTATGGATTCCCAGAATTAAAACAGTTTGGGGTATCATGTCTCTTTATTTTTGTGTGCACTTGTTTGCTTTGTAATGGGAAAATGGGACATAATTCCAGACATCAGCTGCAATTTAGTAACATTTGAATGAGACTCCAATTACAGCTTTGTCAGTCAAATTGTATCATACATATAGCAGTTTACCTTTAACTTTAGGAGACAGTTGATAGTGAAGAAGAGAGTGGGGGATGATGTAAAGGGAATAAAAGCAGGGATGTTGCAGTAATATGGCATATGATATAATCATCCTGCAACCAGGAAATCCCACAATAAAGATAAATGTTAAACCACTTTTATACTAAATTTACATACATGAAATATTCTAAATATTTCATTCAAATTAAAATATGCTGAAGTTCAAAGCCAAAACAGTTACATGTGTATCAAATTACAGATTACCAGTTTGTTGTTGTCAGAATTATGCATGGATTTAGTGTGTAATTTAGTTGATATCCCCTCCTTGTGTGCACTTTAACGACTCCTTATATCACCAAACCTCTACGTCTACACTCCATTCAGTGTCACTTTTCAAGACAATCAAGATGTGTCCACTGTTCTCAGCAAATGGTTTTTGTTCTGCTGCCAAACTTGGTGGAACATTGACAAAGGAAACAGTTTCTTTAAAACTGTGAGAGGGGCCATTGGTCTTCTTCTACATTTGAATATTTGCATATTTTGTTGTAATTTAACAGACTAAAAATGAATAGACAACATATCTTTCTGAATCTCTGTTTGCTGATGATTGATGATCAGAAAGGTGCTTTGATCTAGAACTTGCAATCGAGTGAATGGAGTCTGTTTTTTCCTTTCTTTAATCCACGTTTTGTTCTCTTGTAGTTGGATTCATCTCCAGCATCAGTGAATCTTTATTTTGTAAAAAGTACTATTTTAAATGGTTACTTCATCTGTATCATTTTCTATAGGTCATCTTCAGGAAAGGTGAGCCCAGAGAGCATTCGTTCAAAGGCATCTCCATCAGAATCATCTGAAGATAGTCATGACCAGCGTGGAAAAAAACCACCCCCAAGTCCAGGGAAGAAGGAGGAATTATCTTTATACAAAAAGACCAAAAGAGCAATAACAAGCAAGAGATACAGCATCCCCAAGCATGAAGCTGAAGCAACAACACCCATTGAACTCATCAGTCGAGGCCCAGATGGGCGTTTTGTTATAGATCCCACTGATGCAGAAATGTCTGTCAAACCCCGGCGAATTGAGGGCTTCCCATTTGTGGAAGAATCAGACCTTTATCCCGAATTTCGACAGTCAGATGAAGAGAATGATGATGCTAGACCTCTTCCGCCAGTCATGCCCCCCTTGCGGCCTCACCAGATATCTCCTATTTCCAGTCAGGAATCCTACCTGCAACCTCCAGCCTACAGCTCTCATTTCCACAGGCCCTTCGAAGGTATGACCATCATGGAGAGCAGTCAGCTCCAGGCCACAGGGCAGATCCGAGGCTCTCTCCACCACAGGGCTTTCTATGGTTATCTAGGTCACCCTGGGGATCATGATCCTCCACCTCCTTTTTACATGCCTGATACCAGCCCGCTTAGCTCTGTCATGTCCTCCCCTCCATACCTTGCTGAGGGTCCTTTTGGTCACTCCATCATTCCTGAAGAAATGGGAGAAAGTGATTTTCCACAATATGCTGTCTCTGGTTTTCCGCTTCCTCTGACCCTCACCTCTTCCATTCGTTCTCCGGAGATTTGGCAGGGATTGGATTTTACCTTTGCAAGTCTGGAGGGGCCCCAGTTCATTTTTCCGCCACATCAACCTTTGCATCTCCGCCACGATTCCCCCTATCCCCCTCCACCTCATGTTCTTCCCCTTAGTGCTATCCAGACCTCCTCTCTTCCAATGCCCACCTATCCAGCTGTCCTGCCACTGGAGGCCCCCAAGAGCCACTCAAGCAAGTCTCCCAGCAAGGCCAGGCCTCGTGGCTCCCCAGCCAAGCATTTAGCTATGCAAGAGGCACATTTAGGGCAGCTAAGACACACAAGCCACGGTATGGGTGTGCCGGTTTTGCCTTACACCGATCCAATGGCCCATATTGTTCCAAGCACATTCAGTAGCTTGGACACACGATGGTTTGAAACCACTCCTCATTTCAGTCCTAGACAGGCTCGTAGGATGGATTCTGGCATGCATCAGGTGGTTCTTCAGCCCTCTCGTCTCTCACCCCTCACCCAAAGTCCCCTTAGCTCTCACGAGGGCTCCCCAGAGATTGTAGTTCGTCCGAGGCCACGTCCCAGCATTGTCCAACATACCATACCAGAGATGTCTGAGATTACCCTCCTCCCTCCTTCCACAGCCAGCTTCTCAAGGAGATCTTCTCCCTCCTCCTCACCTGCTCAAGGCCAGGGTAGCAGGAGAGCAAGCCCCAGCTACCGTTCCCACATGGCCTTTGCCACCTCTGCAACCAGCTACCCAGCTTCCCAGTCCCCATCACCCCCCATGGAAAGCAGCAACATATTTGGGCAGATGCCATCTCAAAGGAGGACTGAGGAGGAGATCCTTCCATCAGAGCCCTCTCCACCCCAGTTGTCAGCTTCAGGGTAGGTCCAAAAGGATTACAGAGCGGGATACCATTTGAGTCATCTGCCCCAACCCATAATGCTTTGATTTGTGAAGTTGCTCTGACATTTTTGTTACTGAAGTGCTTTGGTAATAATCATTATTTCTTAGAGTCATCTCTGTGGCAAATTAGTTCTATAGTTTGGTTTATGCTTTTTTTCATTTGACTTAAAGATGATGAAAGTCGTGTGGAGGAAGGTAAACCATTTTGTCCCGATTCATTCGATGAGCTCTGGATTTGCAAATTTTGTATTCTTATTTATCTCTTTATTTTTAGTTTAGTGTCAATTTGGTAAGTGCTGCTTTTCATGTCCGACATAAAGTTACAAATATTCACCCACTGAATCTCTGAAGCACTGTTCTAAAGTATTCACCTGGAAATGTAGACTGGAAATTTTCAAAACGCCGAAAGGTAGAAATTTCAAACAAAGCAAATTATAAGGTGAATTGACAAGAAAATGCATTTGCTTCACAGATTACATTTCAGACCTTTAAGGGCTACAATTCATCTGGTTAAAAAAACAAAACATAGCCAATGAAATGCATTTTTTTGGCACAAGCCCCTAAAAGCCTGGTAATTTGCAGACATCACCACCGGATCCCTGTTTTCCATCTCTATCATGTGTTACCCTGCTTTCACCTAACAGGAGGACTCTCATAATCTCCACCCAATCAGTTCCCCAGAGAAAACACCCATTGTTATTGTTGTCTAGCTCCAAGTCTGAAGATGCCTTTATCATGCAGAGGGATGCATTAAGAAGAGTTCATCGTGGCAGGCCCTGCGGCCCATCCTCAGCCTTAGTAACTTGATTGCTTGACCAATTCTCCCTTACTTTCCAATCTCTCAGATTTTTTTCCTACTCTACTTTCCTTACCTTTCTGTAACCCACGTCTCCCATACTCCCTTAAATGCCTTCAGGTCATCCCAGGTCTGACTACCAAGGGAAGGTTGTTGGGCAAAGTGTGTCACAGGGCCTGTCCGCTTCTCATGTACTGCAATGTCTCCATCATTATGAAGTAGGGCCAGTGTGGTGGTTCTTGATGGCTCCTGGAGTCTTACCTGCTTTGTTTTTGATTGATCTCAGCTATCTGGGCAGCGTTGTTGTGACCAGGTCCTCTACACCGCAATAGGTAAGGGTTGGATCCATGTCTGAAAGGGGGGGGTTAGCAGGTGGGACTTTTTTTGATCACCTCGTCCTTTAAAGGGGAATACAAGCCTTTGAGTCTTTGAGTTGTTCCTTACTTCAGTCAACACATGAACCTGATTTCAGTTTTTTTTCTCTGTCCAAGTGACTTTTAAGTTCTGCAGTCTGAAGTACATTATGCATTCTGACTGATATGCATATGCCATCTGCAAGATAATAGATCAGGTCAGAAATGTATCACCAACTTGACTTCATGCTTGAGTTGTTTGCTAACTGACCACAATCATGCAAACCTTTCAAATGTGTTAATAAGGATACAAATCACAGGTGAATATCCTCATAGAGAAGACAACATCTCATCAGCCCCAAAACATTTAAAGGCTGTTATTTATTCGACTACATATAACCTTGACCTAATTATTTCATGAAAGATCATCCTGCACTTACACTGTGCTTAATGGTCCAAGCCAGAGTACATTTTACTTACCATGTCACACACACACACACACACACACACACGCCTTTGAGAAACACTTTTAGCGAGCCCACTGCAGTTCATGTCTTTGCACTTTGGGTCTTCACTGAGAGAGGTCTTGTAAGCAGGGACACACTATCATCTCTCATGCCTAAAAGACTTTCAGTGACAATGCTGTAATTGAGAAGTATTGGAATTACATACTTGGGGATGAATAGTTAC
This sequence comes from Apistogramma diplotaenia, assembly GCA_015052665.1. Classification (NCBI taxonomy): domain Eukaryota; kingdom Metazoa; phylum Chordata; class Actinopteri; order Cichliformes; family Cichlidae; genus Apistogramma; species Apistogramma diplotaenia. The sequence goes on along the minus strand of VOQJ01045369.1, from coordinate 2,673 downwards.
ACACTCACACTACATGTGCCCGGCCCATCTCTTCTGGGCATGTACAGCCAGACTTGTCAAATGCACTGGACTTTGGGGGCTAAGTGGGCTCAGGCATACAATGGGTCAGTTATTGTGAGTAAGGCCTTAAGCCTCATTCATGCTCAACACATTGGTTGTTGTGTGTGACACTTCTGATGTTATCATAGCCATAATAACCATTTCTATTGACTCACTGCAGTGTTCTCCTGAACAGAAGGTGAGCAGTGCATTAAAACCTCCCTGCGTCAGTACTGGCATATGAACAGAAGAAGTCAAGAAAGAAACAAAGTGATGGCAGAGTTTTATTCAAATTTTTCTCCAGAAGATCTCCTGTGTTCCAGCTGCTGCAGCATCTCCCTCTCTATAATGTGGGAATCTCTGAGCTCGTATGCTGCTATACCACTGAAATGATGGTAAAGACTGTGTCTCCAATCTGGTCATACTGAGCAAACACGTTTATAAAGCAAACTAGCGCATGACAAGTTCAAACAACACCACATTCCACCTTGGACATGTGTGATAGTGACCACAGGAGAGCATAAATGGGCTGCAACTCGTCCTCCTGCAGCTGAACTCTAATCAAGCCTCTGTACCACTAATGCATGTAAGGATCGGATCGCCACACTGGACTATACTGAGTGCAGTCAGTTACACCACACACCACTACAGTTAATCACAATATCTATGACACAGAAGAGAAAAATGCCTAAAAAGACAAAAAGCATTAATTGTCATATTTATTTACTGCAGCGTGATATCCTCACTCCGAGTAAACCTTTGTATTGGGATGTCACCATGGTGACAATATGTCATGGTGCCGTCGGTGGTTCTAACTTCTAGTCTTGTCCAAAGATTTAGCAAAAGTTAGATCATTGTTTTTCAATTCCAACAAAGGTCAAAAATAGGATCATTTTAATATTGACCTGCTTCATACAGGTTCAGCCCCTCTGTGTCGTAGATTATAGACCCGACACCCGATTAGGTAGAAGAAGCAGAAAAAGAAATGCATTGTCCTATAAACTGGGATCAGGTATTTCATGTTCATGGCAAACACAAAAGTAAATAAAATTGATTCACTAAATTACAGTCTAACTTCTATACAATAAGGAGCTTAAAATGGATGCAGGTATTATGAGGTGGTAAAGATTTTCTGTAAGCATGCATTCCAGCATCGAGCAGCTCAATATTCCACAGAAACGCCTCCCTTTAATATGTCCAGGACCACACCACTCTCAGCCATAACGTCCACATTTCTTCCTACTGTACCACTGAACGTCTCTGTCCGCCCAGGTAAGGTGGTGCTGGAACACCACAGAGCTGCATAGTGTTTCAAAATGCACTCACTGTGCTCCTCTGAGTCTTGATCAGCTCACCAAGCTTGTTGATATTATTTTCCCAACGTCTCATGTTGCCATGATGATCGCCGTAACAGCTGTACTCCTGAAATGATGTCACGGGATCAGCTGGCACAGATTCTCCACTGCAAAGAGCAAATGCAGAGAAGCTTTACAAGAGCTTCACACAAGATGAGCAAGAATAATCAACTTTATCGGCAAGTGAAAAAAAACCCAGAGCTGCTGCAACAGGAACAAAGTTTTCATAATTCAGTGGGAAGATTCCCTTAGTTAGCTTTCAATCCTGTGAACCACTCATCAGCAAACAATGGCAACATCGGAAATGCCATTCCAAGATATCCGAGACAAGACCTGCTTATTCCTGTCAGCTTACAATACAACTGTTTCTCATGCGTTTTGGGAGGCCTACCAGCTCCCACCACACTAGCCACTGAGTTTGCCACCAGGTTTAAAGGCAGCACACTCTTGCCTCTCAAATTGCCATTTAGACACCCGAGAAGATATAGCTTCAGAAGTCACATGAAGGTCTGTTTGCCCCAGATTTTCACCCATTTTTCACTGACGGATTAGCCACGGTTTATGTTCAGCTGTCTCTCGATCGCTGGTTGTTTCTGTCCAGTTTCTCTTGTGTGATTGCTGCTCAGAGTGCAGCTGTCTCACCTTCTTGGGTGGCCCCCTCACTCGTCTCACCGACCACAAAGCCAAACAAAAAGAAAAGAATTTCAAGGCTCATAATGAGGCCAAGACTTAAGCTTCCACACCTTAAGCGATTTGCAGGGTTGTGACAACCAGAAACGAAAGGAAGCAAACAAGATTCTGCAATTTCAAGCAACTCTGGGTGAAATAGCTGAAGATGCAAAGTGGGCGGGGCCTAGAATGACTGAAAGCGCAGAATACGGTGAATGACATATGACTTGGTAGTATATACACAAAAAACTTCCTGTATTTCCTGTGTGGCTGCAGCTAAAGATGATAAGCAAAAAAGTGTTTAGCTGCTCCACGTGGTCCCTGGTTCTGCTTAAAACCAGCAAATTTGGTGACCAAGGCAGTAAGTGAATTTTACTGGAAAAGATGCCATAAAAATAATCTGGCTACATGAAACAGTTTAAAGTAATCTAGCAGACTGTCATGTGACCAAGGTATTTTAGCATCTAAAATTAAGAAGTGAAGATGATATACTGGAATACTGATATCTAGTTCATTTAATTATAATTGTAGTTTTCTATTATTTTTTTACAGGTGGAATTTTAAAAAACAACTACAAACCCCCCCCCCCCCCCATTTTCTTAATCTAAAA
>VOQJ01045366.1:0-11763 GCA_015052665.1 Apistogramma diplotaenia | reverse complement strand
CAAAACAACTCTCAATGGATCTTTCGGTAGTTTAGAAATTCTTCTGTTACCAATGCCTTCAGCATGGTTTGCAACACTAAAGTTGTTGTAACGTTTCAATTCAATTCAATTCAATTTTATTTATACAGCGCCAAATCACAACAAATAGTCGCCTCGAGGTGCTTTTTATTGTAAGGTAAAGACTTTACAATAATTACAGAGTAAACTCAACAATCAAAACAACCTCCTATGAGCAAGCACTCGGAGACAGTGGAAAGGAAAAACTCCCTTTTAACAGGAAGAAACCTCCAGCAGAACCAGGCTCAGGGAGGGGCAGTCATAGAAGGGGGCAGCAAAAGACATGCTGTGGAAGAGAGACAGGGATTAATAATAAGCAATGAAAAAATGCACAATAGGGTATAAACAGAGTAAAAAGAAGTGAATGAAAAGAAACACTCAGTGCATCATGGGAACCCCCCAGCAGACTAGGCCTATAGCAGCATAACTAAGGGATGGTTCAGGGTCACCTGATCCAGCCCTAACTATAAGCTTTATCAAAAAGGAAAGTCATGAGATGTTCCTTGTGAGATAACTTTATATAGGCCATCAGTTTAGGCTGAACCTGCTGATATTGGCCAGTTCATACCAATATCACATTTAGAAATATATTTACTTAGAAAATTGGTGCTGTGGGCACCAGGGTGGCTCCGGTCCCGACCTGTCGACATTTCCCGTGTGTCTTTCCCGTCTCTCTCCTCCCACTTTCCTGCCTCTCTCCACTTACAGACTGTCCAATAAAGCCATGAAAGGCCAAAATAATTGTTTGTTTTTTTTTAAAGAAAAACAATTGTTGCTGCGTTCAATACCTATTTTACCTGCTGTATCTCTGGCAGTAACTGTGTTCCAAAGCAGCAGGTTTTCTTCCCCTTCTGATCACGTAGGCTTTAACCAATTGGAACAAATTAATCATGCAGATCACATTAAGTTTGCTGTACTGAAAGAAAAACCTTAATACAGTTTGTCCTTTGTCCATATATACTTTAAACTCCCGCAGGAACAGCGAAGCAGAAGAGGACAGACTCGAGTCCTCATCAGCCTCGGGGCTTCTCTGTCCTGCCTCGTCATTGGCCAATGCTCCTCACTTCTGGTGGCTGCTCCACTCCCCGAGGATCATAGTTTCTGCAGGAACAATAGAAAGCAAGAGAGGAAACAGACACGTTGTCCTTGGAATCTAAAAATGTTTTTGCAGACACAAATACATGCGTTTTCTCTGGGTCTTTAACAGGCAGGATGTTTTTTGTTCTGGTGGTGCAGATTAGCACTGTGTGTGGATACAGAGAGTGCGTGCAGTTTCGGGGCTTCGTTATTGGACTAAGGGACAGAAATATAGACCATAACACACAAGAGTTTGTGTGCCTATCAGTGTGAATGTGACTTTTGTCCTTGCTACTGAAAACCAGTCCTATAATTTCTATACCACGGATTTTCTGCGCAGGATTTTATGTTTGGCTGTTTCTCAAATGCTAAGGCCAATGTCCAAATCGTTTTTTCTTCACTTCACCACGTGTAAAGAAGTTTCTTTTAAAGCTACCTCTGTGGAGCTCAATGGTGGCCTTGTCCAGCTGTGTGCGTCCTGGGGGAGCTGTTTCAGTCTCCAGACTCTTAAACTTGACTGATGACTGTGGAAGAGAACCACAGGAGACCTGCAATTGTACATATAGAACCGTGCATGTGTGTGTGTGTGTCGTCTAGCCAACAGGACCTATATAGAAAGCTAGACCACAATAGCAGGTTGTAGCGAGACATTGTAGGCATTCATCTGCACTTGCACAGTCGTTTTCGATCTTATGTTCTAAAACTGCATTGGCTTTGTTGCCCTCACGCTGCAGAGTTTAGCAATTTCCCAGCAAACACACACTCAAACACACTGACACACACACACACACACACATTCCAGTGGTCACAGTAGTGCAATTAAAACAGTGGGCAGTGACCTAAAATAGTTAACGACAAGGACTTTTTAGAGTCAGACACTTCTAATCTGCATTCATGTCACTGTTTGCAGTGCCTTGGTTCTACACGTGATATAAGATGATTGTAACTGCATAATAACAGCACTGTAAGGGCCCTTATTGATAGATGTTTGAGCGGAGCGTGTGTAGCTCACATCCTAAGTGTCCATTTGTCATTTCACCCTGGTTTGTCTACCAGAGGATTGTGGGGTGTGTACAGTGTGAGTGCTTTACTGTCTGTGCTTGTTGCACTTACATTCCAGTTTGACCGCTGGCTAGCTGCATTTGCTGTGAACTGGAAGCCAAGGGCATAAGTCTTTCACTCCAAATGGAGCCTCTCATGCTTTAAGACCCATGTGCCCCAGATATGGGATCCTCCATGAGGTGATAGATCGTAAAGTGGGTAGCGTTGCAGCCCTGGGCAGAACTGCAGGGTCTGTGAGGAGACTAGGCCTCCAGATGTATGGCATGCCAGGCCCACTGGTGAGTGATGTCAGGAAACCTAGCCCTCAGGTATGGGTAGAGAGCTTCATTGCCTTGTGGAAGCCAAAAGCTTGGGAAAAAACATAGACCGAAAATTTGAATAGGTGCAATTCGTGAGCAAGGTGATTGCAATCATCTGCAGGAAGGACAACCCAGAGAAAAAAAACCTGGTCCACTCAGATGGAGATTCGGCATGAAGCCAAACCAGTGACAAGATAAGCCCATTGTCCCCATCTGAGGACTTTTTTTTTTTTTTTACAAATGTATGTCACAACCATGACATATAAAATACAACTTCCTGTTCGGAGCGGAAACTTAGTTTATACACAAATCAAGTCGATCTAATCACAAATATCTAGGAGAATTAAAAAATGCAACGCAAACAGGAACTTGGGTCTTAGGAGATTAAAATCTGAAATCCAAATATTCACATACATCCAGCAAAAATCCCAAAACTATCCACTCTCTATTAAGGTAATTGCTAGCACACAGAAAATTCATGCAAACACAGACACTGGAAATAAGAACATGTCACAGTCAGCTGTTCTTTAGCAGGATGCAGCAGCGTCAGTTCCAGATACATCCTCTGTGAGTGTTTGTGTGTTTTCAGGCTGAGCACATTGAACAAACTGATAGTAAAAAGAGCTCCTCACATACCCTTTTTCCTTTTCCTCTTGTCCCTTTCACCTCTCTTGTCCCTTTTTTCTATTTTTCTCCTCCACCCGCTGCTACTTCCTGTCACCTCTTCGCTCCACTTCCTCTCTTCTCCCTTCCTCCCTGTCTTCTGATCTTTCCTCATCTTTGTGATAACTCCGTGTCCCCTCCGCTCCCTTCCTGCCCTCATGTTCAATACAAAATATCTACATTGCAAATTATTTGGCCAGCAGGTTTCATTAAACTATAATCTATATTCCATGTTAAATATTCTTCACAAAACGAATTCAAATAGAAGAAGCTACTTTCAGCTGCTCCCATTTCACAAGGTTTCACCACAGCGGGTAGCTCCACATGTTTGATTTTTTTATGCTGGACACCTTTCCTGCTGAACCACTGCTGAACCACTGATTGTACACAGCAAGGTACAAAGACATGTTACATATAAATAGAAAGTCCACTGTATCAGGGCAGCACATTCCAAGATGTGAAACACACACGCACACATACACAAGTATGCCTGCAGGAACTGATACAGATATATCAGGACATCACTATGTACAGTAGGCAAACACACACACACACACACCAGAGGGGTGAGGTCAGAGATAAGAGAATGGGAAACAAGCAGCTGTCTGATCAGCGGACATACTGCTGCTCTTACATCACCACACATTTCTTCACTGTCTCGTTTTTTTCGCTCTTTCCCAGCCACAGATTCTCTCATTTAAAAAAAGATTTCAGCATATCTGCTCCCTTCCCTCAAATATATTTTTCCTTTCTCATCTTTCACTTCTTACTCAAACAGTTTATCGTCAAGCAGAAAAGTAAAAATAACAGACTACTGTAAGGTGCACACACATCATTGTTGCTTTTATCTCACAGTAGTCCTATTATAGCCGAAAAAATAGAAGAACATTTTGTTCTCCTAAGCTTGTCATGAGATTTTGTTTTTTTGTAGCTCTTTGAGCAGACATGACGCGTGAAGCTGTGGTGAATAAACAGCCTTTGGTTTTACAGATATTTACTTACTTAAATCTTTTGAGCAGAATCTGCCTCAACCTCATCGCGGTGGACGATTGTGACTATAAAGAAAACAGCATTACTGCATTAAAAAAGATTCACTTTCCAGCTTTCATGCTCTTTTTTTTTACTTACTTTTTTACTTTTTAACATGCTTATAAATTAAAGTTTGCCTTTATCTCTCATATCTCCTCACTGCTCTTGCAGCTTTGGATTTAACCTTTAAATGAAAAAGCACCTCACAGCTGCATTTTGCTGATCCCTTTGTATTCTGTTTCCTGTAATAACGCAGTGCTCATCCTCCTCACTATAAGAGCAAGGTAATCCAAGCTAAGGGATGTAAACATATCGAGAAAATAAAAACTCTACTGAGTTCTTCTATTTTGAGACTCAAAATAGTTTATTTGCTTTATTTGCATGGTCCTTTATCTTTTTGATTTAGTGCAATGGTCCCTCACATGGACTTTGCATGTTCTCTCTATGTCTGTGTGAGTTCTGTCCAGGTGCTCTGGCTTTCTCCCACAATCCAGAGACATTCATGTTGGCTCAACTGCTGATTCTGAATTGCTTATGATCTGACTGTGAGCATGAATTTCTGTCTGACTGGTGACCTGTACCGAGTGTACTTTGCCTTTCACCCTGTTAAAGCTGAAGTAGGATCCAGCCCCACCCATGACCCTGAATTGGACACATGCTTAATAAAATGGATGAATGGGTGGATTTAGTAATGAGGTGCTGATGGAAAAATTAGGAAAATCTGCAACAATCAAAGAGAGGAAGCTGTTTTTTTCCTTAAAAAATATTTAATTACTAGTAGTTTAGTGATAACTGACAGACAGCTTCTTCTCTTCTAAATGCATCAAATTTCCAGAATGTATGCACATGCACATCACATCTGTGTATATGTTGGTGTATCTGACATCACACGTTCAGTCTAACATGACCTAATTCCTTTGATTAATCCAGACTCACTGTGAGCTGGCTATCATACTGAGGGCAATTTAATGCCATTACTGAGAGTATTTCATGGCCATGAGGACTCGTTATAGCATGAGCAGATAACACTTCTTGTCATCTACATGTCTGTCAGAGAAAGCAATGCTGTTCGACTGTCACATAACACTAGTATGTTCAAAGTAAAAATTGTTCTTGACACTGATTTCTCTGAAACCAGAATAAACTTTAGCATTTCAAGCAAAGAATAGATGTCTGAATGTGGTTTAAAGATCTCATGATTGGCAAAATCTTGATTTTCCCCACAGCTGTTTCATCTTGTGACTGAGTTGATAGCCATCTAAGTGCTGCAGCAGAGGTTCTGCAGTCTTCATGCAGCGGAGCTCAATCATATGAACAATTGTTGGATACCTCATGACTGATTCATGATGACTACTACGCAATTCTAGCTTACAGAGGAGCTTTTTTATGTTATTAGAATAACGGGGAGGCTAGTTACTAGTCTGTGTCTAAAACTCTAGGATCAAGTGCAGGTTTTTAGCTCAATGTTTACAACCTTAAAGTCTCTGATACATAGCTTTTTAATAAATATTATATTTCATATTTACCTGCTAATGAAGAGCAAAGGATCCCTGAGAAGTCTAGTATGGATATGTTATTAAAGACATGTTTTTAGTTTCTGAAGGTAACCTATTGTATGTAGCAACTGCAAAAAGCTCCTGGGCTCGACTCTACCAGCCAGCTGGGGCCTTTCTGTGTGGGGTTTGCATGTTCTCCCTGTTCCTGTGTGGGTTCTCTTTGGGTATTCCCACTTCCTCCCACAGTCCAGAGACATGCATGTTAGGTTAATTGTGTATTGGCCATAATTGTGAATGTGAGCATGAATTGTTGTCCTTTCTCCGTATTAGCCCCGGGATTGACTTACAAACCATCCAGGGTGTACCCCACCTTTCAGTCCCTGACAGGCAACCCTGAATTACAGAAGTGGAAGAAAACAGATGGAGGGGTTCTTTGTTTAAGCTATGCTGTTAAAGGCTGTGCTAATGGTTTGGCTGTTTTGACACAGTTTCCATCTTTTGGAATAAATGGAGTATATCATGGCTTATCTTTAGTTATGAGACTTCTCTGTGTGAAAACAACTCCCAGTTTTGGGTTAGAGCTTAAATCATCACTTAGATATGCCGCTATAGGGGTTTAGAATAGAATAGAATAGCCTTTATTGTCATTATACAGCTGTACAATTTTTTTTATTTAGATTTTCCTCAAAAAAAAAAGTTTATGCTCCTGTGAGACTTCCTTCAAGCACTGAGCACTTCTCCTCCATTGTAGTGTCATGCATTTATATGACACTATTGTATGTTTTTAAAACTGTGTCCCCTCTCTCCTGTAGTTTATCTCTCTTTGTCTGTTTCCCCACTCTCCTTGTATCTTTGCTCTGGCGTGTGTGGAGCTGTTTCAGATCCGTGTTTACTGACCACAGCAATCTGCTTAGTGTTTATAGTCTGTTGTCTCTATGCTCTGTGCTTTTCCTTATCTGCCCCCAACAGCCCCAGCCTCTCTGAATCAGTTTCTGTCTGAGGTTTCTTCCTGCTCAAAGTGGGGAGGTTTTCCTCCCCACTGTCACCAAGTGCTCACTCAGGGAATTGGTGGATTTATCTTGATGATACTGGAAGGTCATGGGATTAATCATTCATCTGGGAATTCATCCAAAACCTAGAGAAATATTTCAATTTATGTGGGGGGGTTACTGGACAGTTTTTATTTAGATTTTCCTCAAAAAGCTTACTAAGCTAGTCTTCTGCTGCTTTAATTATCCAGCTTTTACAAATAGCCAGTAAATTAAGAGTGTATTTCGTTCAGCTTCAGTAACACAGGTCTTAAATGAATGAGAGCAAAGCTGATGTATTATGGTGAACTAGTTTGTAATAAATAAAAGGTTTGTTCATTTTGAGGGGGGTTCTGCAATAATCAAGATTCAGCATAATTTGCCCAGAAACACACAAACTGTGTAAAATCACCCTCCCTTTACTTTAAGGCTCAGTCTCTCATGACTCACAGTCTAACAGATGAACCCTACTCCCTTCGGTTACTACCAACAACATCGCACACCCAACTCTCTCCCCTGCTGCCTGTTCTGGGTTAAACAAACAGACATGCACATCCTGCAAGAAGCACTTCACACATGCACTCGTGTTTCTTTGCAAAAATGCACACGCTCACCCACGCTCATGTGCACATTTCACTTGTCTGTTATCTTAACGTGATAGAGATTAAAAAAAAATTGAAGCTTTTAATTAAAGCAGCAGCACGGAGAGGTAATAAAGTCAAACTGTTCCAGACCTTTAAGGAACATTTGTCCTCGATCACAAAGACTCACTTGAAGCAGAGTCTCTGAACTCCACACAGCTGAAACTGGGCCTTGCTCTCTCCGTCTCTCTTCATTGTGTGTCTGCTCACATAGTGGAGAAAAGGAGAAAGGTTCTGGCCATGAGCCTGTTGGTCACAGTGTGTGTGTGTGTGTGTGCCAGCTGGTTACATCTGGTTTCAGAGGCTACACAGGGAGGCTGATTACTCCCACCTCTCAGTATCAGTAACTAATCCTCGTTTCCTAGAAGTGTGTTTATGTGTGTGTGAGAGACTCACAAAATGTGTCCATTTTATTGAATACTGATACTGAAAATCCTGGGAACTGTGGCATTAAATTAAATCTAAGGTGACATATGCTACATTCATCTATTTGATATATCATTCCTCCCACCGTCCCCCTCAGAATCACATTTAATGAAGGCCTGCTAAATCTTGCCTTCATACTATGAATATTTTCCAAGCTACAGTCCCAAAAAGTACAAAGAGGTGGGTTGAAATCCAAGCAAACTTTGTGACAAATGGCAACCCAATTTGAAGTTGATGAGAAACTTGAACATGAAGTCTAAACTAGTCGGAGAAGCACAAAGACCGAGCGCAGCAGGGAGCATAATAGATTAATTAGTAAACAGAGGAGGGAAAGGAAGAGAGAGAGAGCTCTTATACATGCAGCGAGAGAGCACTAATCAGGAGAATTGGACACAGGTGAAGGCAGGCAGTCACAAAGGAGGGAAAAAACGGGAACTAAAAGTAGAATTAAATTTTAAAAATCTTCAAAGTTAATCAGGAAATACGTAAAAAAGGACACAAACACAGATCTCAATAAAAATGCTGAAGAAGTCGGAGGATGGGTAACACAGAGGGAGGCACAAGCAGGAACACCAGGGCTGCTAATCTGAACCCAAAATTAGGACTCCTCAGCAGATCACTTAAAACAGGTATCAAACTCTATAAACATGAAGCGGTTACTGGAACTCAAAACAAGAATAAATGACTATAACAGATGATGTCATGAAATCAAAACAGGAATCAAGAACTCAACCTAATAATAATCAAAAAGCGCTAGAACAACAGTGAAAATTATGAAAAACTATTCAGTAACCAAAAACTTGCTCTTTCATCTGCCCACATGTCACCTTATCCCTAGCATCCTCCGCTGTCACACCAACCCTCTGCATGTCCTTCTTCACTACATCTATGAATCTTCTCTATGGTCTTCCTCTTTACCTCTTTACCTCCCCTGGCAACTCACTTTTTAAATCCTGCCCATTCTGGTCATTCCCAATGAAAATCCAAACAGCTTCATCTCTGCCACCTCCAGTTCAGCCCACCTGTCTTTTTGGTTAGTGCCACCATCTCCAAACCATATATCAGCAGGTCTCACCACCATCTTTTAAACCTTCCACTTCACTCTTGTTGCTATCCGCCACCCACTACACCCTCCCTTCACTCTCTTCTTCACTTCTCTCATGCATTGTCCATTGCTTTGGAGGAGTTGTCCCCAGGTATTTCATCATCCCCCTTCACAACCTCTCCTCCTCGCATCTTCAGTGTTACACCTACCTCGCTCTCATTCACACGCATACAACATCAAAACTCCAAAACCACTCAAAAACCTTTGAAACAGAAGTAGTGTGACAGTATAATATATAGTATATAATTTCTATAACAAAACGATATATTTTGTTATATGACACATATAACAAAAGTGAGTGTATTGAATCCTGACCTTAGTCACCAGGTAGTAATTTACTATAGTGCATGTGCTCAAATTCACATGCTTCAGCTCTTAGCACTAACCTTTGTCTTTAAAACTGACTGGTCCATACACTCTCACTTATTGCCAAGCATAGTCAGAAAGCCACCTGTGTAATTAATAATTTTAATGATGGCTCCATTTCATTCCTTCCTGTTATTGCAGACTTGCTGTCATGGCTCATTGGGACACTTAATTGAGAAGTGAAGTCGTTAATATTATTAGTCACACCTGGGTTTTTCCTACCATAAAAACAGTGTGTAGGTGTAGCTGGGTCTCACAGTTTCTCTCACAATCTTCCACTGCAGCTGAACTTAAACTCACAGTCAAACGAACACAAAGCTGCCATCTAATGTATCTCTAACTGGGATCATTTGCTATAAATTCTTGGTAAGAAAATTTCCAGACTGAGAAATTACATCAACTAGTCAACTCAACAATGTAAAAGAATGTTAAATACTTCCACGAGCATCAAGTCTAAGCCTTATAATTCAGCTCTGTAGCAGAGCTGAATTGCTTCTCCTTCACCCTAACAGAGCTCAGTTCTTCTAATTCATCGAACACTTCTGCTCACAGATCCAACTTCCTCTCAGAATCTCAAATAAGGAATGAAGTGAAACAGAACAACATCGCTGTTTAAACTGGTACATTTAAATCAAAGTCACAACAGGTTCACAGACGTGTGACAGACGGTCATTAAATAAGACTTTGCTCATGAGTCAAAGTAAGAGAAGAAGATTATTTTCTACTTGCGTTAATCATAGCGGTGCCCACTTGCAGTCTGAGTAGAAGTCTAATCAGCCGGGTTAAGTGTAAATACCTGTGATGCTTTTCAGGTGCAGTGAATCAAGCAAAAGCTTAATTTACAGTACACTATTATATACTTGAAGTGAATATCAAATCACATAGAATATTGTGGCTAATATTGTTATTTTCATTTAAATAATGAACCCTGAGATTCTTAGAAAAGGGATATTCTGTAAAACTGAGAATCAGTGTAATGTTGGGCTGATTCACACTGTTTTCATCCCTCATTCAGAGTTGAAATCTTTCTTGTGAATCAGCTGCGGTGTCAGCTGCAGCTGCTGCAGACTGAAATGTTCCCCTGAGCACAGAGTTCATTACAGAGCGCTTTTATCTTTTCCAGTAAACACACTCAAGCAGCATCTAATTAGATGAGATATATTAAGTCAGAACAAGCAATGATGTGAAAGCACATGCTCTTGATAACAAGAAGTTTATTTGGACAAATGAGAAATATGTAAATACAATGTTTTATACGTACTCCAAATAGACATTTGAGTAATGCTTGTAAAGTCCTTGTAATAGGTGTTACTTAATTGGTCATAAGATACTCAAAGCGCCTTACAATATGTTAATTTATCCTGCAACGCTGCCCCCGTTGGACCCTCTACTGACCCCTAGCTCATTGTTTTCTTGCTTCTTTTTGTTTTGAATCTTTGTCTCCTTTCATTTTTGGACTGGTCATCTATCAAAGCTTTTATTTAAGCAATTTTGTCTCCTGCATTTTGGTCCACACCTCTGCACTCTGCTCTTCAGGATTGTTTGTTGTTTTGTTTGGAAGGGTTGCCAGAAGGAAGCCTGTTCTCTCTAAAAAGAACTCGGCAGAACAATGTCCCTAGGACAGATGTGACCAAAGTGGAGATGTTTGGCTGTAATTCACAGCCCTGCATTGTTAAAAAACAAGCAGCATATATTTATTTTGCAGCCACAGGACCTGAGCACCTAGCAGTCAACCACAAACTTCTGTACACCGACGTATTCAATGTGAGGCCAACTGTCCGATAGCAAGAGCTTGTCTGTAACCGGAACAGGACATAATCACAAGCACAGCAGCAAATCTACAACAGAATGGCTGAAAAAGAAAAGAATCAAGGTGCAATGACCAAAAGTCCAAACCTCAACCTGTCTGAAATGCCGTGCTGGGAGAGCCGTGCATAAACAAATGCCCACAAACCTCAGCAATGTTGTAAAGAAGAGCGAGCCAAAATCCTCAGCAAGGATGCGAGAAACTGATGAAGCCATAGTTACATACAGCCAGAAAACAGTTACTGAGTTATTATACTAAATGTGGCTCCACAAGTTTTCAGACAACTGCTGCGTAGAGTCAAGCGCAGAGGCCCTGATATAAAGGGTTAGTGACATTTGAAATAACACATTTATTAATCACAGTGCTGTTGGGTCTGGCGTTGTTAGCAGTCCATAGAGGAGATGTATGGAGGAAGAGATGGTGTTTCTCAACTCAAATATACTTTCAGTGACTCACATGTACACATAAATATACTGTTACTCTCCCTCCACACACACACACACACCACCCAACCTCCCAGATTATTCTCTAAGTGAGCAAGAGGGCAGAGAGAGATCAACAGAGAGGAGAGAGTGTGTTTGACCACAAAGTGATATGGAAGAAAAACAAGGAAAAAGGGTGTTTGTTCGAGAGCAGAAGGTAAATGGACAGAGATAAAGTGCATTCGGGCAGCTGTTTCATTCGTCCAATAAAGATTCCAGGAGTGT